>CM017445.1:13249082-13382026 GCA_007726485.1 Eragrostis curvula | reverse complement strand
AAATCAAAAGGGGACTCAAAGGCAAAGTACAGGGACTAAAGATAAAGCATGTTCGGCGGTACAGATTATCCGTTCAGAAAAGAAAAAAAGTGAAAGCTTAATCCTACGTAATTAACAAGCAGCATGGCATGGAACGAGTCATGATGGCGAGCTTCTGTGGAAGCTAGCTGGCCTTGCCTCTTTGGGCACGGAATAAACACGTTGCGTGTGCTGTATACATCGCCGCATTGAAAGTTAAAGTGGATTAGTATAGAGTTGGGCTGCCTTTATCACCCGTCCCCTGCTGACACGAAGATTTGTTATCATCTCCTGGGCCGGTTCGTTCCGTTTACCTATCGACGTGACGGGTTCACCTGTATCAAGGCACCGATAAGTTGGGGATCGTGACGATCACCTGGCAGCTATAGCTTAGCTAGCTGCAGTTTTTTTTACTCGTCGGCGATCAGCGATCGAGAGCCCTATGATGTTCGCAGCAAGGAATGCCAGAAAATGGTTAACTGTGACACCGCCGGCCAAAATGTCACGGTTCCGTTGCCGCATTATGCAAAGTGGCCAAGCTGTCGATCGTCGTTGCAACCGTTCTCAGAGCGGATCGTTTGCATATTGCTGACTTGCAAATAAAGTTAGCCTGGCAATTGGCATTCATGTCTTTCGTACAATATCGCTCGATGTGGTGCAGGCCGAGACATGGCAGGACTTTGGCCTGTACTGGCGACAAGGAGAGCATTGCACGCACGGCACGTACGTGCACGGCACCGTTTGAAAAACGGGCGCCCCGTGCGCGTGTCGTACTGCTCGAAGCGGTTGGGCATATGCAGCTGTTAGGTCGTCGCCGTGTAACTGTGGATATATCGCTCATCAATGAGTTGGTAGCCAAGTGTCGTCGAGGAAGAAGAGGACGTACCGGTCAGTGGATCGGAACGTGGCACACCACCGGATCCATGTCCATGATTGCACAATGCATGGTCTCACAGGTAGCAAGCAGCCATGCCATGTGGGAAATAGCCAAGGCTTTTGGGGCAAGGGATGGTGTCATGAACACGTACAGGGAAGATGATAGAGGGGCTGGACCAACGAGGAAACCGACGACGAAGCGCGGCCGCAAGCCACGGGGAAACAACTCGCGGCAAGCTTGCCGGCGGCGAGAAAAGCGTGGGCCGTGCGCAAGCAGCAAAGCGACGGCGGCCCACCCCTGGTTGGCTAGCCCTCTCTACACGTCTGTACGTAGGTGGTTGGTAGCAAGAGACACGTCCCTCCCTCTCTCCCTCTCGAAGGAGATGAGCGAATTAGGAGAGAGAAGAAAAGAAGTAGGGAGAGGATGGAGGAAGCGGAATGGAAGTGGCCAAACTCGCTTGCTTGTTTGTGCAACTTGGCGGGACGGCAGAATTCAAGCCGCATATGCATGCACTTTGTCCCAGAAAACATGCACTATATATGGATAGGTACCTAGTACCTTACTTCCAAGAGAAAGAGTGGATTCTCGGGGTGTTCGTTTCCCACCCTCTAAATTTTAGACCTCTAAATTTTAGACATCTAAAATGAAGAGAATATTATCATTTAAGAGCATTAAATAAAATTTAATGACAAAACCTTTTTGACAGATGAATGTTTATTTCAAGACGAATCTAATGAGCCTAATTAATCTATATTGTGTTACAGTGATGCTACAGTAATCATCATCTAATTATGGCTTAATTACCCACATTAGATTCGTCTCGTGAATTAGACCCGGGGTTCTGCAGTTAGTTTTGTAATTAAATTTTATTTAATACTTCTAAATAACAAAATTCTCTTTGATGTGACCCTTCTAAAATTTAGACCCCTGGAAACGAAACATCCCGGACTGGTTCTTTTGACAAATCTACTGCAAAACTACGACTTTAAGGAAACAACTTGATAAACCTACAATTTTTACGCTTTACCACAAACCAAAGAAGAGATCTTGCATGCTGTCAACCTGACGAGCGAGCTCATCATAGCTAGGGAGGGGCTCAGATGAAAGAATAGAATCGGAATATTAGGAGAAGAGGATAGAGGAAGGGGACACAATGCATGGAGGAAGTGGCGAAACTCTATTTGTCCAACTTGGCGGGACGGAATTCGAGCGGCTTGCATGCACTTGCGGGTCCTCCCAAGAAAGCATGTTAGTACCAGTACATATCTAGTAGTTGCCAAGTTGCTGTTGCGTCGATCGTACCATGTATGTAATCATACGACGCTGGTGGTATGTATCTGTGTACGCACACCCAGTGTCACGTATTACGTACTCTGCGAAGTACGTCGTCGGTCGTTCCCGTTGGCCGTTCGCTGTCAGATGATGAGTCATCGGTCACACGCCAGTGGCCGTTAAATATTTGGCCGGGGCGTGCGCGGCAATAAGCAGAGCAGAGCAAGGCCGGTTTGTTGTTCGATATATACCCCGCGCCACGCTCCAGCCGGCCGCACCACCACGCACCAGGCAAGCCTAGCTCGATCGAGCTAGCAGTACTGCGCTTCGCTGCACAACAGTGCACTCCACCAACCAGCAACTTGTGAGGGAAGGAAAAGGAAGGAGGATGAAGGTGTCGGTGGTGGTGGCGCTGTGCGCCACGGCGGCGGCGGTGCTGCTGCTATCGCCGGCGGCGGAGGGCAGCCACCTCAAGGTCGGGTACTACAAGAAGAGCTGCGGGAACGTGGAGAGCCTGGTCAAGTACCACGTGGCCAAGGCCATCAAGGCCAACCGCGGCAGCGGCGCCGCCCTCGTCCGCCTCATCTTCCACGACTGCTTCGTCAGGGTAATTCACTACTAACCAGCACACAAGTGTTTCTACCGTGCTTGCAGCCATACTAGACTAGACTACTTACATATATCCACCAGCTGGAACTGTGCACTACGCTCAGGCAGCTACTAGCTGCGAGAAACAGAGAACACTACGTAGCTCAAAGGTTAATTAGATGGGCGAGCACAATGCAAGAATTAAAAGTGCTTAAAAATATGCTTATGACATAATACTCTGTCAAGTCATCATTTAGGCATTGATCGACCTAGCCGAGAGACTAACTGTCCGATGCAGGGCAAGCCCACCAATTCTTGTAGTTGCCAAGGTTAATATCCTCAGTTACCAAGCACATCGCAAGTTATTCACCTTATAATCTAGCTTAATTATGGAGACACATGCATTTTCCTCCTGTAATCGTCACCAACATCTTATTAGTGTCAAAGCTAACCGTTGTCCAACGTACAGTCACTGAGCGTCTGCACCGGTAGCAAATAGCTACCAGTAGTCACTACCCAAAGTGTCAAAGTTAACCGTTGTGTGACGATCTACATCACCATAGCTGGAAGGCACACATAAGAGTCCTACCCATTTGGGACTTAGCTAAGCGAGAACCGTTTTCAAAGTTCTTTCTAAGCTTATTAGCTACAAGTCCAAATCTTCATCATCATGGCAGCACGCCACTGAGCTTGAATAGTCTGCCATCGAGTTTCGTGCGCCGGTTGTTCACTCCAACATGGCAAAAAGATCATCCGTCAAAAAAAAAAAAAATTCTAAAGGCAAAGATAGATAATTGATGGAGAGGAATGTGATGCTGATGCGATGCTTTCTTGGAGCATATAAAGACTATCAACTGACATGCCGAGGACTTTCCTTTTCGCTAGGCCCCACTGGTGTCATTGTCTTCTTATTACTGGCTCGCATGTGTTTCTGATTGATGAATGATAACTAATGTTCAACTACCAAGTAATGATTAACTTTTTTTGTAATATGGTCCTAAATTCCTCCTGAGAAAATCTGTCCCTTTACTGATATTACAAAAAAGAAAAGAAAATAGTCGTACCATGTCCTTGTTCCACGGACATTTCTTCATTATTCTGTGAATCCATGTGTCATGGGGTGAATGGGATGGATAGAGGTTGTTGGTTTCTTCTTTGTTTTGGCATATATAATAATATAAAAAAGAATCTGCATGACTAATATGACCAGCAATGCTGCATTAGCCACACACAAACACACACATATCTAATCTAAGTATACACCAAGTATTGGTTACACTAGTGCTCCCTCCACCCCTCCCAATTCAAAAGATTCAACATCTAGCAAGCCTCCAACATTTTTCATAACTAAAAGAATAAATAAAATGGTCTGAATACTCAACCCCTTTTGGGGGAAGGGCGTGCATATACTCACACTTAATCACTTTGTTTCGGTTTCTCTAGAACTTCTGGGTAGTATTACAGTATCGGTTAATAATGGAAATGGTCCAGTGTTAAGAAAGTTCTTCTGAATTGAAGAGGTTTTGATTAACACAAAACGTGCAGTCCAATAATAAAATCAATAATGCTCAAATGATAGTGCAAATGGCCCTGCCGACAATACATATGAGCATCCTTTTCAAACAACTAGCTAGCGAGGCCGAGCACGTTTCAGATCCAAACAAAGCTACAATCACAGTAGGTAGCGCGCAGTAGCAGTACCGATGACATGATTTGCCATGCATACTTGACACGCCACTGAACAGCAAAGATACCGGCGATCAGGACAACATACATACAGTACTGATATGTATCTTAATCATTCGCTAAAAGATACGTGACACAGTTTATCATAATTTCAAGCATCATTTACTAATTAAAAGATGCGTGACAATATTGTTGTATGGAGCTGACTAACTAACTGTACGACGTGCTCTGTACGTCTGCAGGGTTGCGACGGTTCTGTGCTCCTGGACCCGACGCCGGAGAACCCTTACACGGAGAAGACGGCGCCGATCAACATCGGGCTCGCGGCGTTCGAGGTGATCGACGAGATCAAAGCCGCGGTGGAGGCGCACTGCCCGGGCACGGTCTCCTGCGCCGACATCGTGGTGTACGCCGCCCGCGACGCCGCGAGCCTCCTCAGCAACGGCCACGTCCACTTCGACCCGCCCGCGGGGCGCCTCGACGGCGTGCACTCGCACGCCGCCGACGCGCAGCGCGACCTCCCGGACTCCACCTTCACCATCGCCGAGCTGATCCGCAACTTCCGTCGCAAGAACTTCACCGTCGAGGAGCTGGTCATCCTCTCCGGCGCGCACGCCGTCGGCGTCGGCCACTGCTCGTCGCTGCGCGCGCGGCTGACGGCGCCGCCGACCCAGATCGTGCCGTCGTACCGGAGCCTGCTCGCCGGCAAGTGCGCGGCGGGCGCCGACCCTGTCGTGCCCAACAACGTCCGCGACGAGGATCCCAAGGCCGTGGCGGCCGCGTTCCCGTCGTTCCTGAAGAAGCTGAGGAAGGCGAAAGATTTCCTGGACAACAGCTACTACCACAACAATTTGGCTCGGATCGTGACGTTCAACTCCGACTGGCAGCTGCTCACGGAGAAGGAGGCGTTGGGGCACGTCAAGGAGTACGCCGAGAACGGCACGCTATGGGACGAGGACTTCTCCGACGCGCTCGTCAAGCTCAGCAAGCTGCCCATGGAACCCGGCAGCAAGGGGGAGATCAGGAACAAGTGCCGCTTCGTCAACCACTACTAGTTTGATCTTCCTCCGTTCCTTCATCTCGATCTGCTACGCACCTCGATTGCTCCTACTAGCTCAAGCTCTAAGATGTGATTCTTTCGGTTCATTCCTTGTTCATGTTGTTTTTTGTTTGTCGGATGGACGGATTATTTGTTGTAATACTATCACACTTGCGTATGGATGTCGTGTGTGATTTGAAGGAAACATACAATGGACATGAGAGTGTGTGTCAATGTCAGTTCAGGGGAGGTTTTCGGACACTACATTTGGATCAGTCGATCGGCGTGCAAAATTTGTGGAGTGCATCATCATTGTCTGTTTTGATTGGTGTTGGTTCTTCAGTCCAATTCATGCTTTGTGATAAGGATAATCAGTGAAACCGATCAGTTAACCAAACTTGTACTACGAATATATTCCTTCATGCCATGCACGCTCTGGCTGGCCGACAAGGCGACAATGGAGCTGGGAAGTACTTCTCATAACAATTGATTGATCGGAGCAACTGGGCCTGAAGTTGTGCGCACTGGGATTCATGATGAGATGCGATGGCCCATGCATATATACTTGCTAGTGGCCTGTATCGCACACAGCAGCTTTATACAACTAGCTTATACTTTAGCTTAAGCTCGCAAAAAAGCAAAAGCAAATACATACTTTAGCTCAGCTTCCAATTCGTGGAGAAGCTAGATACCTATAGTGGTCGCCTCAGTGCTATTTTCCTCCCTCTATTACAAAACCGGGTAACCAGTCTCCTTGAACTAACGAAACCGGATTTTTTTCCTCCCTTGGCTGTTTTCGACAGCGGTTTTGCTGACGTGGCCCCTTCTCCGGCAGCCACCCGCGCCCCTTCTTCCACGGCTGCCCCCGTGCGCCCTCCTCCTCCCTCTCCTTCACAGGCGGCCCCTGCACCCCTCCTCCCTCCTCTCCTTAGAGAGAATGAATTCATCTTCCCTAGAGAAACGGCACCCAACTGTCCGCAAAGCCGGACAACACTACGCTCCGGCCCAGATTAGACTTGATCGTGGTGCCGAAACTGGGCCGAATATGTTGTGGCACTGCAGTGCGAACAGGCCCATAAATCCAGGCGATTAAGTATTTCAACTCCTTATTAACTGTCCACTCTGCATATCTCGCAGAGTGATTATGTATAATCTTTCTGATGATGATGTCAAAAAAAATCTTCCTGATGATCTTCTTAGTTATCCGGTATGCACGCCAAATTAGTCAACCATTCTATATATAGAGAACGAGGCTTTTGCTAACATCCTGTATATATGGCCGTCATATCATACAAATCAAACGGCAAGCCTCCAACATGAGGGGTAATGGTGGCAGCCTGTTGTACATGACGACCATGTTGTTCGTTGTCTTCTTTGGGTGCCTTGCATTCCCTGCACGATGCAAGTATCTATAAACTTTTTACTTTATATGGACCAACAGCCTAGAGTGTCATGCACCATTTCAGTGATATGATTCACCGCACTGACGAACACAGAATTGTTAGGTCGTCCTTCTCAACTGGACGCTGAATCTACAAGGACCTTCCCTCGTAGCAACCCAAGTACTAATGCCACTTCTGTAAACTCAACTTCACTAGACGAGAGCAAGTTATAGTACTTGATCGTCTGCGGGCAGAGGAAATATACCATTGTTGGGAGGGCGGGCTCTGCTATTGCTGCGAGAATCAGAGGCCAGGTATGCCAGATTGTTTCGTCTCACATGAGGAATGCCGGGCAAACTGCCCCATCTGCGATCCATTCTGTCCATGTAGAACAGTGTGGGAAGGTGATGAGCCGTTGCCGCAGACTGTAATCAATGCCACCTTATAATCAAATCCTCACGACCGGGCAAATAACATTGTACTAATGCACAAGATAAACAGAATTAATCACTTTTGATTTTTGCTGTAAATGATCGTTCAAAATTTGATAGGATGTCCTTAGCAAAATCCTTTGTATTATGGATTATTTTTGCCAAAAAGAATTGTATTCTGGATTGTTTCACAAAAAGAATTGTATTATGCATTGTTTAGGAAATTTACCCATCCTCAAATCATACCTCCAATTCAAAGAGTTGGGCTACTACCTTAGGCTTATGCAACACAACGAGCTGTAGTGCTATGCTTCTCAAGATCGTATACATTCATATGAACCCACGGAAAAGAACAAAATCATACTACGAATGAATTACCTAATTAAAAAAAGAAACTTGAAGGTATCAGGAATGAAATACATTAAATCACAATTAATTAATTACAAACTCCCAAATTACAACACGAAATATATGTGGTGCTGTGATTGATTCTTTACAACCTATGCAGCGCAAGAGCAGAAGCAGCAACAGCCAGGATTGGTCTAGTTTAAGTTAAGGTGGCGCTGCAGACATTCCTGATCTCACCGGCTGTACCGGTGAGCACCTCGATCTGGCCCATCTTCACCTGCGCCGCCGCAAACCGCGCCATCCACGCGACCGGATTCCCGGCGTTCTGGTTCACCAAACTGGCCGTGTTGCCGCTGCTAGCCAGTGTCTGGTCCGACGTGAACATCACCTTCCCGGCGAGCACGTTGCTGTAGTACTGGTTGCTCAGAACGTTCGGGTCTGCCGACACGTTGTTCATGTTGAGCATCCGGCTGCCGCCGCTGTTTCTCGGGCACGCGTTCTTCAGATTGCCGGCCAAGGTGGCGTCCATGGTCGGGTCCAAGGTCGGGTACAGCCGCGGGGTGACGAAGGAGCAGTGGGTCTCGCCGAAAGAGTGCGCGCCGGAGAGCGCCACGAGGTCATCGGCGCTCAGGCCCTTGACACCGAAGCTCTGGATGAGCTGGTCGGCATTCATGGCGGGGGACGGGATGAACTGGATCACGTCGGAGGCGGAGGAGATGAGCCCGTCGCGGCGGCCACCCGGCATGGCAAAGGTGAAGCCGCCCTGAATGGCGACAGTGTCGCGGGCAGCGAAGGCGAGGATGTCGGCGCAGGAGACGACGCCCTTCCCGCAGAAATTGTCAACGGCAGTTTTGATTTGATCGACGACGTCCAAGCCACGCAGCGGGATGGCTGCCCTCTCCGGCTGTGGGTTTCTGTTCGACTGCACGAGCAGAACGGAGGCGTCGCAGCCCTGAAATATAATACACATTGATTGGGAAACGACTTTAATAAGTATATCATTGTTCATAACTAAGTAGATCGGTAACAAATATAATAAGCATAGCATGTGTTCTTCAAGACATAGTGCTCTTGTACTATCCAGAAATGCACTAGTATCAAACTTTGAAAAGTTCGGTACCGCAACATCAAACTATCTAGTCTAGGAACATAAGTGATTGAAACATGTGAAATTAGACAATTGCGATTACCCTAACGAAGCAGTCGTGGAAGAAGAGGCGCATGAAGGCGGCGCCCATGGTGCGGTCGTTTTTGATAATGCTCCAGGTGGCGTTGTGGATAGCCTCCTCGGCTTTTGGGCATGACGTCTTGCTGTAAAAGTCATACTGCAACGTCCCTGCCGCCAACGACGCCATGCTCAGGGTGGCAGCCATGGCCACCACAAGGACGACCATGAAGCCGTTGCATGCTGGCATCGCCATTGCCAGTGCACAAGCTATTTGGCTTTCAGAAAGTGATCGAGCTCTATGCGTGTGTCTGCTGAATCAGACGTGAAGGGAGTGTTTGATGGTGACAGTAGCCTGGTCTCAACGGGTATTTATAGATCACGAATGAACAACACGAGGAAGAACAAACGTTTCCTTGAAAATATTTTTTTACATATAATAATAATGTTAACCGCAACCCATGATTGGGATTGGGAGGTTACTCTACCAGCACGTACTGGCTGCAATCATCGGAAGCTATTGCGGTGCAGCTAGCAATGCTTATAGACGTGTTGACATTGCCGCATTGACACGCATAGCCATTAGTTCGTGCTTGATGAATCTAGTCAGGACTAAATCAGATTTTGTGATTTCGGACGATTTGTTAGTTTGAGCGTATTGACTTTCTGGGCGTGGGAGAGACAAATGTCTCATATAGAACCCACGCCTTAGGGCCGGTAAGATTCCAATTAGCTCGATCTCGATCTAGCTAATTAAGCTGTTGACTTTAACCTAGGAACACTGCTACCGACAGGCAAACAGAAGGAGCAGCTAGCGGTTGACTGGCAAATATGTAGGTTTCATGGTAGTTTGAAAGCATGAAAAATTCAACACAGTTCACTAAAAGTTCTCTGGGAATCGCTAATACAAAATAGTTCTTAAAATTATTAGTGCGTTTGTGTGAATACAGTGCGAAGATTGCTCACGGAGCAAAGTCGGCATGTACTCATCGTAAATGCGCTCAATTTATTTAGTGGTTCGCGCGGAGAACAAAGATACATTGTTCCCTCCACAACATTCTCTTCACTAATTATGGTTGTCTGGTTGTTGACAAGCATGTCAACTACTGACGGGTCGTTACCTTGCATATATCTTGAGTTGACCACTTGTTTCTCTTCTTATCCGGCTGCTGCATATAAAATAAGTAATACTAATACATTGGAAGAGATTATTTTTTAGAGGGAAATATAATAAGTAGAATAGATTAACTTATTGGTATCTGTTCCAATGCATCGTGAACCAACCTAGCTGTTGTATGGGGATAAAGTCTCCATATATGTGCGTATAAGCAGGGATTTTTTTTTTTTTGGCATTACTGTGAGGCGGTGCCTTTTACACAGGTTCATATATAATGTTCTACGAGAAGGTACGGATTTGATGTTTTTATAACTCCAGAATTCTGCACATCACAGGTGCACTGCATGCGCATTCCAATCATTTATCTGATGTGTGAACAAGTTATACTCGGCAGGAGCGGTGGATTAATAAAGAGATATAAGGACGAGGGATGATGCATGATTAACTGTCTTGTTGACTTGCGTATAAAAACATGACGCATATCAGTCTTCATCGGTTGTAACGCACGGTATGGTCAGGCTTAACTTGGTCATGCTGCGAATTAGTAGACATTGAGCTAGATAGATATAGGGATGGAGAATATTGCACGTTGAGCACAGCCGACCGAACGAAAGCTATTTTTATTCGCAAAAAAAGAGAGTGGAAGCTATTATATGTCTCATAACACTCAACCATGTTTTCTTTTCAAGAAAATCAATGATAGAAGCGGAATATTACCTCCATCCGAAAATAATGCAGTTATTTCTATGTTCTCCTGATACATTGCCAGAAATACACATGTTTTTTTTTTTGGAGGGAGGTTGTACATTAGTAGAAGCATTGCATAACAATCACGCAAATCCGACTTAATATAGTTTCATTTTTTTGTAACATGGGTCATTTTAAACCTAAATATGACTTGTAGAAGAATTAAAAAAACACAAACTTACATTCCTGTCAATTGGCATACCTTAAAAATATATGGGGCGCGTATGAATTGAGGTGAAACTTTATTCATACAGTTAAGTGGAAAATGTAGCTAGGTTACACTATTTTGAAGGCATGAAAAATGTTCCCCACAATATTCTATACCCACATTTATAAATAAACTGTAATATAGCTTGCTATATAAACACTATTAGCATAACTGATCTTTTATTACTTTGCATAGTTTCAAATCGAGATACTTAATTTACAGAGTATAAATTGTTGGGGATAGCCATATGTACCATAGGCTAGAACTCCCCATTTTGTGTACAAAGATGCCAATGTGTGTAGGTCTAGGACCCATTTGTAAGGTCTAAGGGCTTCATTGCAGCATCTAGGGACCTCTTTGTAAAGTCTGAGGACTTATTTATAATATTTATCCCCACCAATGGAATAAATGAGAAAGAGCCATCCCACCTCCCCTATAAATACAGCCCAAGGGCTTGGGGGAGGGGACTTTTTGGCCATTGGCTTATATGCTCTTCTCTCTTGGCCCATTCCTTCTTTCCCTTCGGGGAATCTCCGTTTATCTTCGTTCTCTCTATGTTCGGAGGTGTAAACCCCAACATTGGCGCCCACCGTGGGGCCCGAAGTTTTTTTATTTTGAGAGAGCGAAGTGACGGAGAAAAACCAAAACACTTCGGCAAAGCAAAACACTTCGGTTTTTACTGTGGCAAACCAAATCCCTTCGGCGGGCCAAAACACTTCGGCTTCTACTATGTGCAAACAAAAACACTTCGGCATTTGGTCCTGCTTCCTTGGGCACTTTGGCAAGGAACCCGCCACGCTGTTCCTTCGTTGATTAGCAGCATTTAAAATCACCGAAGCATTTGTCTGCATACCAGGTGCAAGAGACAATAGCATGCAGCCAACACTGGGCAAGCAGTTTTGCAGCACCACTAAAATAAGCGAAGGTCATGTTGCTTATCCTATGTTGCAACTTCGTTATTTCCAATATATATTGCTATGCAATATTAAAATCATTTTTTCTAATCATGCTACTCTTCGTAATTTTTTCTATGCATGTTCGTTGAAATGACTTAACAAGCCAAGGTGAATTACACGAAGCCTCATCAGGACATTTCCGCATGACATTGGCTGATGATGACTGCGAAGCTCTCCTTCCAAATAAATATTTGCGAAGCTCTCCATTATGTCGTTTTCTCCTAGCGAAGCCAGCACATTTACGAAGCAAAGCTGCTGCTCAAGACAAACATTGAGGCACATCGCCTGCTCACATCAACAACCATTCACGTCAACATGCAAGCTCATCTGGGAGCACCGCAGCAACTCTTAGCAAAGAAACGAATCACTTCGGCATTGGTCTAGATGCCTTCGGCATTTTAGCAAAGAACTGGCCAGGCCGCCACTTCGTTTATCTGCAACGTGAATAACGAAGCACGTATGTTTGTAGTGGAGCACTTTTGGTTCTGGGACCAAGGCAATCCAATTTGCGAAGGTCCAAGTAAGTCCCTGTCCGGGCAACAGAATCTGTACATTATCACACTGCGAAGCACGCAGCGAATCTTCGTTTGCTTCTTTGGTTCTATAGCACCCAACAAGCCAAGCGAAGCATTTTTTGCAATGGCACTTCCTCCAGGCGAAGCGGCATTGCAACTAGTCTAAGCACGTCAACTCTCCGGAATCTCTAGCTTCGTCGGAATTCCATCCATTTCGAAAGCCGAAGATCACACGGACAATCTCATCACCGAAGGTCTGCTTGCCTCTCGGCAAATATATCAAAACGATGAGTACAAGAATTATTTTGCTGCAAAGCAATTAAGCGAAGGTCATGTTCCTTCTCACCCTCAATATAGTATAGTTTAATTATGTCACCTTCGCTGATTACCATAAAAAAATCACGAAGCTGTAGTTCACCAAGCGAAGTCGTTGTCTTTTTCCTCTGACAGTACATTGATCTTTTTACCTTCGTTGTCTCCTTGTAGCTTCGGAATAAAAATAATAATAATAAAAATATAATATTTTCTTCTAATCACGAAGGTGCTAGACACAAGAGCTTCGGCTTTTGCCAGTTGCTTCGGCTTTTTACTGAATACTTTATTTCATCTCCGGAAATAGTTTATAAATGAAGTTGCCGGGTATCTCACCTCGGACAAAATATTTTGCATCCCTTTTTCCACACTCGCCTTCAGTTTGATTAATACTAATCTTTCTTTAATGACTGGTTTAAACCAGACCTTTCGTCTGACAATATGTAATTGCCTAACTTCTCGGTTTCATCTATGTTTTGAGATTTAGACCTCACCTTCATTAAATTCATATTTTACAAGAACAAAAGGATCATGTCTACACCTCTCGGGCCAGTTTATCTCCGTTATTTCTAATTATCCTGTTTTCATAATGCTTTCTGCCGAAGAAATTTCGGCTCTGTTCAATGCATTTTCACTTTTAGGAGAAGCAAAAGCTTCGGCATTTCACGGCCAGTGTTTAATTACTACATTATACTTTGTGCTATCTTCTCTTGTGGAAGGAAAGTTCCTAGTTGCCTGCAGGTTTGGCTTTCATTTTCCGAAGCTAAGGTCATCTGAGCAATTGTATTAGCGAATGTTACCTATCATATTTGCGATGAATGATGGAACGAACCGTCGTTTCCAGTCACATGCTAATATTGAAGTTCACTTCGCTGACCACAAGAACAAGCTGTTGTTGGTTCTGGTTTTCTTGTATCCCTGCCTTATTGCTCCGATCAATATTTTGCATGAAGCTCCTTCAGGCAGACACTTTAGCTGCTCAATGAGTTTATGCCGCGAATGCTACTCGCCTGCGCGCGAAGCTCAACGTTTGCGGAGTACTAATCACCCGAAGCTTATCTCACCCGAAGCAAATTGCGAAGCTTATGATTTCTTTTCTCCGGATAAAAACGAAGGTCTGCTCACATGAGCCCAAAAGATTGAACAAGTGTCGGAGTCATTTTAGCTGCAGAACAACATGCGAAGGTCATGTTTCTTTTCCCCACAAGTTATTTTAGCCGTGTTACCTCTCATAACTTCCTTTTTGCTTCGGCAAAACCAATAGGTAGCATCAACAAGCTCGATACTAGTATCTCATGATTAACTTACAAGCATAGTATATCCAACCCCTTATCTCCGAAATAGAGCGAAGCTTTCGCCGAAACCCATAGTGGGGCTTCGGCATTTTCATCCAACCTGCAGATTACTTTATTATTTTGTTTCTTGCGAAAGCAAAATTCAGTTACATGGCTTCGGCTTTACTTAATGCATTATAGGACCATTCCCCGTGGCACAAGTTTACTCATGAACTGCCTAATTTCTCATCTTTAGCATCGAATTTAAGTTTTTGCTTCGTATGAACGTTGATGCGAACTTTGTCAAAAAGTTTGCCATATGAATATTCCTTGTTTTTGCTTCATATTTTCTTTCTTGAAAAGAGAAGATTTTTTCTACGGATTTAAGTTTCTTCTCATAAAGAGAAGTGATCCTCTTCGGATACAAGTTTTCACTTCTCGAAAAGAGAAGTGATCTTCTTCGGATTTAAGTTTTCAGTTCTCCTTTTCTACTTCGAAAAGAGCAGTGATCCTCTCCGGATAAGTTATCTATCTCCACATCCTTCGCAAATAACATGCAAACAAAATTAACTTAGGGCTTTCGGCCCAGTACCTTCGTCATGAAATTCTTGTCTTGTTTATGGTGTAGTGACAATTTAAATGCTCACTAGTTTCAGCAGCTTCGGCTAAAAAAATTATATAGCAGTATAGCGCCACACGAGTTGGTCACTTGTCGTGTGTACACATGCTTATCACCTTCGCATTTCTTTTAAAACCTCTACTTGGATTATAATAAGTTCACTTCCTCTAGTCAGCAGTTTGCACCCTCGTGTATTCGTCTACCGTTTATGGCCTGTAACCTAGCTACTCAGCCATCTTTGATACTTTTGTAACACAAGCTGTTGTTTACCTTCGCCAAATAATAATTTAAAGAAAAAATAATAAAATAGCAGCGAAGCATCTACTGCTTAGCTGAAGAGCACCTTTCCATCAAAGCTCTTTTGAAAACCGAAGCATTTTTTCCTATCTCTCGAATAAAACTGGTGCATCAAGTTTTTAACAATATTTTAAGCGGCTAGTACGCATTGAGTTAGCGAAGCAGAGATACTTTTCTTTTTAGCCGAAGTGATTCTGTTTAGCGAAGCTAGCACTGCTTCATTTTTTACCGAAGCTAGCTAATGCCTGTTTCCTCCGCTGAAACTAGTGCATTTATACTTTTTTCGGTGATACAACCTGACTGCTGTAAGCTGGTACCAGCTATCCCCTTTTGACCTTTAATTTCATCAGCCATACTACCGTGTGCTGCATTGTTAATCTACCGCGACACTTTCGAAGAACGTATCTTATCTCATATCTGGGTAGGCTCATTTTTCTCTACACTTTGAACTTTTTACTTTGATCACATTTTATATCTTGTAACATAAGCTGTTACTTCGCATGTATTAAACAGTAAAACATTGAATTAGTTTTTAATTGTCTCGCCAAAGGCAAAATCTTTTGTCTAGCGAAGTCTTCCTTTTGAAAGCCGAAGTGATTTCTTCTTGTCTTGCAAACCAACCTGGTTCTTCCGGTTTTATACTATAACTTGCTTAACAAGCTGGCAGTGTTTTAATTTCTTTTTACCGAAGCTAAAGACACCGTTTTTTAGCGAAGCGGGTATGGTTTGGAACCGAAGGGCCCTGATATTTCTTGCCAAGTTTGTTGTTATTTGCTTCGCACTATCATGAACAGCGAAGCTCTTTCAAAGGCTGCCGCCATTTTTATATTATTTTTACTACTGCATAAACTTTGCTACACAGGTGTATGCTTATCTCTCTTCACCTTCGCATTAAATCAAAGCATCAGCGTATGCTGACAAATCTTGGTGCAACTAAGGTTTCCCTCACATATTGGCCTAAGTAAATGTAACAGCGAAGAGTTTCTCTTTTTAGCACATGTACCCATGCTTATTTTCGTACTAACATGCAGGACACTCTCCACTGCACTCTGGGTTTATACTCTCTGTCTCTGAGTCAAGAATTGGTGCATCATATATTGTTCTCTCCAAATATTGATCCTCATCTGTATTGGGACACTTTAACAAAACAATGGATCTCATTGATTTCTGGCCCTCATCACCTATATGGCATCTAACCATATTGGTATTCCACAAGCATCTATTGGACACTCAGGTGTTTTGGATAATCTCCTTTGCCATTTCTCTGGTTATCACCAAGTACAGGGTTTTCCATATGCCTAACCCCATACAAATGCAGTCGATCTTACATTTTCATCAAAATATTCCCCAAATAGCGAAGCATATGCTTTGAGCGTTGATGCAAACTTCGTCTAAAGTTCGCCACATCAACAAGGGTTTCAAAACCCTTAGTTTGTAAACCTTTGAGATAATCAATTCTAGTGCATCTCTTCGGCTTATCAAGTGTAACTATGCCGAAAATAAAAAGCCCAAGAGGCCATGAAACGCCCAAGACGCTAGCTTCCCTTCTTCAAAAGAAAGAATGGAAAAGAAGGTTAAATACACCTTCAAAAAGCCCTAAGGGGTCAAACGCCCAAGAGGCTCACTTCGTTTTGAAGTTTGCACTTCTCATGAGAAGAGAAGCCTTTCACTTCGTTTTGAAGTTTTCACTTCTCTTCGTGAGAAGAGAAGCCTTTCGCTTCGTTTTGAAGTATAACACTTCGTTTTGAAGTTTTCACTTCTCTTCATGAAAAGAGAAGCCTTTCGCTTCGTTTTGAAGTATATCACTTCATTTTGAAGTTTTCACCTTTTCTCTGAAATGAGAACCATATCACTTCGTTTTGAAGTTTGCACTTCTCTTCGTGAGAAGAGAAGCCTTTCACTTCGTTTTGAAGTTTTCACTTCTCTTCGAGAGAAGAGAAGCCTTTCGCTTCGTTTTGAAGTATAACACTTCGTTTTGAAGTTTTCACGTGAGAAGAGAAGCATTTCACTTCGTTTTGAAGTATAACACTTCGTTTTGAAGTTTTCACTTCTCTTCGTGAGAAAGCCTTTCACTTCGTTTTGAAGTTTTCACTTCTCTTCGAGAGAAGAGAAGACTTTCGCTTCGTTTTGAAGTATAACACTTCGTTTTGAAGTTTTCACTTCTCTTCCTGAGAAGAGAAGCATTTCACTTCGTTTTGAAGTATAACACTTCGTTTTGAAGTTTTCACTTCTCTTCGTGAGAAGAGAAGCCTTTCGCTTCGTTTTGAAGTATAACACTTCGTTTTGAAGTTTGCACTTCTCTTCGTGAGAAGAGAAGCCTTTCACTTCGTTTTGAAGTTTTCACTTCTCTTCGTGAAAAGAGAAGCCTTTCGCTTCGTTTTGAAGTATATCACTTCATTTTGAAGTGTTCACCTTTTCTCTGAAATGAGAACCATATCACTTCATTTTGAAGTTTGCACAGAGAAGAGAAGCCTTTCGCTTCGTTTTGAAGTATAACACTTCGTTTTGAAGTTTGCACTTCTCTTCGTGCCTTTCACTTCGTTTTGAAGTTTTCACTTCTCTTCGTGAAAAGAGAAGCCTTTCGCTTCGTTTTGAAGTATATCACTTCATTTTGAAGTTTTCACCTTTTCTCTGAAATGAGAACCATATCACTTCGTTTTGAAGTTTGCACTTCTCTTCGTGAGAAGAGAAGCCTTTCACTTCGTTTTGAAGTATAACACTTCGTTTTGAAGTTTTCACTTCTCTTCGAGAGAAGAGAAGCCTTTCGCTTCGTTTTGAAGTATAACACTTCGTTTTGAAGTTTTCACTTCGTGAGAAGAGAAGCCTTTCGCTTCGTTTTGAAGTTTTCACTTCTCTTCGTGAGAAGAGAAGCCTTTCGCTTCGTTTTGAAGTATAACACTTCGTTTTGAAGTTTTCACTTCTAGAAGCCTTTCGCTTCGTTTTGAAGTATAACACTTCGTTTTGAAGTTTTCATTTCTCTTCGAGCCTTTCACTTCGTTTTGATGTTTTCACTTCCCTTCATGAGAAGAGAAGCCTTTCACTTCGTTTTGAAGTATAACACTTCGTTTTAAAGTTTTTACTTCTCTTCATTGAGATGATAAGCATTTGACTTCGTTTTGAAGTTTTCACTTCACCTTTTTTCTTTGAAAAAAAAAAGAAGAAGAAGCAATTCACTGCAAAATTGAAGTTTTCACTTCACCTTCGCCGTTACTTCGGCTCGAGGGGCTCGCCGTCATCTTCGGCATCGTCATCGACTTCCCCTTCGCCGTTACTTCGGCTCGAGGGGCTCGCCGTCATCTTCGGCATCGTCATCGACTTCCCCTTCGCCGTTACTTCGGCTCGAGGGGCTCGCCGTCATCTTTGGCATCGTCATCGACTTCACCTTCGCCGTTACTTCGGCTCGAGGGGCTCGCCGCCATCTTCGGCATCGTCATCGACTTCACCTTCGCCGTTACTTCGGCTCGAGGGGCTCGCCGTCATCTTCGGCATCGTCATCGACTTCCCCTTCGCCGTTACTTCGGCTCGAGGGGCTCGCCGTCATCTTCGGCATCGTCATCGACTTCACCTTCGCCGTTACTTCGGCTCCAGGGGCTCGCCGCCATCTTCGGCATCGTCATCGACTTCGCCTTCACCGTTACTTCGGCTCGAGGGGCTCGCCGTCATCTTCGGCATCGTCATCGACTTCCCCTTCGCCGTTACTTCGGCTCGAGGGGCTCGCCGTCATCTTTGGCATCGTCATCGACTTCACCTTCGCCGTTACTTCGGCTTGAGGGGCTCGCCGCCATCTTCGGCATCGTCATCGACTTCACCTTCGCCGTTACTTTGGCTCAAGGTGCTCACCGTCAACATTGGCATCATCGACAACACGACATCGACTTCGCCAACTGATGTACATCTACTTCGACTACAACATCGTCGACTTCGACTACATGAGTGAAGCTTCTCTCACGTACACCAGCCAAGAGGGGCTAGGGGTGGTACCGGAGGATCATCACCCAAAAAGTGTTGCCTGATGCACGTGATAGAAAACTTCAAGGTACAACATCAACCTTCGGCCACGACTACTTCGACTACTTCGTCTACAACGGCTTGGGGTGGTACCGGAGGATCAGGTCACTCCAACCACGACTACGACTACTTTGTCCACATCAACACTTCGAGCGACAAAGATGAGGATCATCATAAAAGCCGAAGCCCTCATCATATGAAGCTACCAAGTGCAGAAGTCTAGAGTCAACCCATGTATGAACCCGAGTGTGTGCGTGCTCTTTTCTCCATGCCCTTTTTTCCCACCGGGTTTTTGGGATGGAGTTTTTAGTGAGGCGCCCACGGGTTGGCTACTAAGGACAATCCTTAGCGCCAGAGTTTGAGTTGTAGATGGCCTCTTTGAGTAGGGGCATCTATTAGGTCTTGTTGTGCCGACCAAGACCAAATAGATGAGGGGCTGGTGTTGGGGATAGCCATATGTACCATAGGCTAGAACTCCCCATTTTGTGTACAAAGATGCCAATGTGTGTAGGTCTAGGACCCATTTGTAAGGTCTAAGGGCTTCATTGCAGCATCTAGGGACCTCTTTGTAAAGTCTGAGGACTTATTTGTAATATTTATCCCCACCAATGGAATAAATGAGAAAGAGCCATCCCACCTCCCCTATAAATACAGCCCAAGGGCTTGGGGGAGGGGACTTTTTGGCCATTGGCTTATATGCTCTTCTCTCTTGGCCCATTCCTTCTTTCCCTTCGGGGAATCTCCGTTTATCTTCGTTCTCTCTATGTTCGGAGGTGTAAACCCCAACATAAATTGAGATAAATCTCTATTTAAAATAGGCATGCCATATATATAGACAGCCTTCCTATGCTTAGTATACATTTCTTTCTTCCTTCTTGATCATGAGTGAATTTGAACAAGCATTTTCAATTACAAAATTCTTACTTCCATATTAAATATGAATAAAAGAAAAATGAGAGCGAGCATAATATGGAAAATGTGCTAACAATGATTGAGTTGACATTATATTCTTGTCCCCAAACAACAATAAATAGTAAGGCATTAGCGAAGGTAATGTTGACCAACTCTAAACAAATGATCTTTTTTTTTTGAACGGAAACAGGAGGGGATTCGAGTTGGCACTAGTGTCCCAGACTTTCCTATCGACAATGAGGCGTATGTGGTAACTTCATGAATCTCAAGATCAGCTGGCCTAGTCTCTCTCTATGTGAGTTTTTATGTCTGTACTGTGTTTCGCAAAAACAAAGCATTGTTAGCGATTGTCTAGTTTCGAGATTGAGTGTCGTAGTGTATTATGCAAGTACAAATCATATTTTATTTATCAACACCTAATAAAAAATAATAAAGCTTTATATAAATCCAATGATTATGATATTCTAACAGATTTAAGAAGAAAGATGAGATAACAAAAATAGAAAATCACCAATCAATAGAAAAACAAAACTCCAAGACATACATGCATCCAGGTAATATGTAGTATCGGCCACCATAATTATTTGAGTTGACATTCTTGTGAACAAACAAACACCATAATTAGTGACGAGATGTAATGTTGGCCAATACTACACGTATATCCTCATGTGGAGCAAATATGTATGATATTCAGATCTGCGAATTTAATCATATGCAACCTTGACAGAAATGACGTATTAGCTTTTAGTTCACCGCTACTTGCGGTTTTAGGCAAGCCATGCCATTGTTGAGGGGAGCTTGGAGACTTTCAAACTGAAGAATATGAAGCTGAGCTAGCTGTCTCTTTGATACACATTGTCGATTTAAACAGGCCACTTGCAGCTTGAGGTGTTTAGAGATCTCAAATCAAAGTCAACCACACTTCATTAACTGGAAATTATAGCATTTTATATTGCACAGCTTGAGGTCTCAGAGGACCGGCTCAGAGGAAGATAGAGGGAGATTAGGAGGGGCCGGTCTATTGTTTCTCGAGGTAGAGGGGGCTGCTGACCCTAGAGGTAAGAGTCAACATGCTCAAACTATAGAGATTTTATTCCTGAACCATATGGGCAAGCGTAGTTTTGGGTTCCGTGAGACATTTATCTGGCGGCTAAATTAGCGAGACATTTTATTCCTGAATACTTTTATTGATTTTTTTAAATGGTACATATAAATTAGTGTTTTTGTTGCGAGTGTACTGATAAATTTGTCGTGTAACATAGTTTTGTTAGATCTTGCATAAAAATTTATACTGTTGTAACTAGTGGTCAAATTAGTGCCCATCGTGACTACCCGGGAATACTAGTTCTATATATATGTCACCTGGCAAACTCGCTGTGTGATGAGAGTTTTCAAATTTAAGTCAACCAACACCTCGATCAACTGGAACCTTGTCGGAAGCTATACTAGTGGGATCTTCTTACCCAGTTCATACCAATAGTCAAATGCCTATAAACAAAAACCTTCCAGGTGGCAACGATCCAACGGAAAGCATGCATGCATGCATGTACTATTCCGAAGTGGGAGTGTCAAGTTGTTAACACGTCTCGATAGCACAGCTAAGCTGAAACCTTGACTACGTTACCTGCCAATTATTTGGAACCTCCTGACTAATCATCGTTGCAGTTAACATTCTGAACATTGAATAAAAAAAATATTGTGATCAGCATACATTTAGGCTTGTTCTTCCTCCTCATGTCATGACCTATGAATACCCTTGTGATGGCCACATCACTGTCACCATCAAACATTCTTTCCCAATACAGATACTAGCTTCCCAATTAACAATTAGTAGCTTAATTAACGGGCTAGATTATCTGATCCAGCTCTGCCATGGCGATGGCGACATGCAACCTAGCCGTGCTGCTGGTTGCAGTCGTGGCCGCTGCTCTGAGCTTCGGCATCGCTGACAGCGGGGTTGCCGCTGCTGCAGAACGGCTTCTATAGCTCATCCTGCCCGCAGGCGGAGGCGACGGTGCGCAATGCCACCGAAGCGATCATCCCAAAGGACCGCACTATGGGCGCCTCCTTCTTGCGCCTCTTCTTCCACGACTGATTCGTCAGGGTAATGCATGGCATGCACACATTTAAAGTGTGTGCATGCCATGCATTACCCTGACGAATCAAAACATTGTCAGGGTGATACTTTATAAGTGTGTGCATGCCATGCATTACCTAATACAAAACATCATTATCTAATTTCACTTCTCTTATCTTGACATCATGTTGATTCATTTGTTATTAGCTGTTACCTCCTCCGTTTTTAAATTGTTGATATCGTTGACTTTTTAAGTTATGTTTGACCATTCGTTTTATTCAAAGTATTAGCCCAGATATGCAAAATTATAAGTTATACTTCAATTTTCATTATTTGTGATAAAACTAATCATAACAAAATACATGATAACTCAAAAAGTCAACAACGTCAACAATTTAAGAATGGATGGAGTAATGCTGTAACATGAGTGCGCTAGCTGTCATGTGCTGTTGTTGCCCTCGTTCTTGGTGATCGCTTCGCTCCTCTTCATGCACGTCGACATTCTCAGACACCAAGCTAGAGCACTCTACGGGATTCGCTTCCTCGTGCTCGATCAACTCCTTCCTCTTCCGCACCGACTGCATCAGTTGCTAGAAAAAACGGAAATGCTAAGGCCATCCTCGGTGCACAGTTTCATATTGCACTACTACCAAGATTGATTTTTTTGTAAACGAGCCAGCTGGGTTTTACGGGGATGAAACTCCTCTCTGGTCTAATGAAATTCTCCCTCCTCTCTCCTCATCAAAGTGCTGATTTGGCATAGAATTTAGTGCTTCTGAAACTCACTATGAAATACCACTGAGATTGGCCCAAAGATGTCTGCTCAGAGGTGGACGACTCGGTCCCCAAGGTCCAGCATTCTTAAAATCGTTGTAATCTTAATATTCTATTATACTAACAAAGTAAAGTTTGAACTTGGGCTTTTATATGCATGCATAGCTCCTTTTCTAAAAATAAAATAAAATGCTTCTATAGCTGTAATCTGGACAGACAAATCAGTAGCAAAACTATTTTGGTTGCTCTTGCTACTGGTTAAAATTAACTACAAAATTATGTGTTTATTATTATATATGTTATTGACTGAAAACAATGAAGGTTAGTGTTCTTCTGGACTTTAAACCACCAACACGTACAAATATATGATATTATTATATTTTTGTAGCAAATACGTATAGGCATTATTACTCTTGCTTTATGCACTTGTGTGCATGCAAATGATAGCTGGACCTCGTGCTCAAAGCTGGCAAGGCGCGCGGACGAGAATGCCACTCTTTGGTTGATGCAGGCGGAAGAGCTGAAGAACAGGGCCGACAATTAAGCTGGTTGCAGGGGGTCCGCCCCTGCCACCTCCCCCTCAATGCAGCCACTGGCTAAGACATCAGGGTACCCTTACAAATACACTTTACCCATACGGCAAGTTGATTAGAATCCCATCAATTGGCAATAAGAAATGTAGTCAATACACTATTTGTCGGGTCAGAATTTTTCCATCGTAGCCCATATAAGGAGGCCACAAAGGCGGCCCCGTTATAGGTTTCAGGTTACAATGACCGAATGAATTTCATTCTTGAGATGAGAGGAGCACCTTGCATTCTTGCTGATCCCAGCTACAGCATATGTTGGTATAACTTAAAAAATATTTGAATCAAAGATTGATTTTTTTAAAAAACTAAGAGTGCACTAGTTTTGGTCGAGTGAAGTTTTAGTATTTTTCAGTCAGATTTTTTTGCATGTTTGCTGCAGTTTCAGTGACTTCTTCCCGTTTCTTATTTTTGCTCCACATGTTAAAAGTTGTATGTTACAGCTTCTCATGTTCTAACAGTTATTTTTGGAATAGTGTTACAACAAATCTATTTATTAGTTGCGCTAATAATTCATAATTAAATGTTATATGTTGTCAACTGAAAGGAGTTGAATTTTCGGTCGACTGAAAATAAGTAAATATGAAAGTTTAATTGTACATCAAGTTAATTACAGCATTAACAGCTAACAACGAATGAATCAACATAATCTCTAGTTTGCGATGAGAGCAACCAGTTACATGGACTGGCTATTAAATAATCAGCCTGATCAGTTAGCTTTAACTGTTGACGGCGTTGCAGTACTTCCTGACCTGACCATTGGTCCCGGTGAGCACCTGGATGCCGCCCATCTTCACCAGCGCCGCCGCAAACTTTCCCATCCACGCCGCAGGATCGGCAGAATTGTTGGCCACCCTCGCCGCCGTGTCGGTGCTGGTCAAGAGCTGCTGGTCCGACACGAACAGAACCTGCCCGGTGAGCATGTTGCTGTAGTACTGGCTGCTCAGCACGTTCGGGTCCGTGGACACGCCGTTGTTGTTCAGCATGGGGTCGCCGCCGTCGGTGTTCGGCGGCGGGCACACCGCCTGCAGCGCGGCGCCGTAGGTGGCGTTCATGGTGGGGTCGATGGTCGGGTACAGCCGGCCGTTGACGAAGGAGCAGTGCGCCTGCCCAAAGGAGTGCGCGCCGGAGAGGACGACGAGGTCGTCGGTGTTGAGGCCCTTGGCGGCGAAGTTGGTGACGAGGTCCTTGAGCTGCATCACCGGGGACGGGATGCCCTGGAACACGTCGAAGAATTTTGAGATGAGGCCGTCGCGGCGGCCGGAGGGCATGGCGAAGCTGGGGAAGCCGCCCTGGATGACGGCGGTGTCGCGCGCCGCGAAGGCGAGGATGTCGGCGCAGGAGACGACGCCCGGGCAGGCTTTCTCGATGGCGGTCTTAATGGTGTTCACGGCGTCGTACCCACGCAGCGCGATGGCTTTCTTCTCCACGGACGGGTTGGTGCTGCTCGGGTCCAGCAGGATGGACGCGTCGCACCCCTACAAGAATTTCCCAATTTTTGTTAACATAAGTTTTGACATGCATGTCATTTTGAAGATTACATTTTACAATCGCGCATGATGAGTAAAATAAATTTAAGCTTCGAAGTAGTAGTCGTGTTCATGGATCTTTGATATATAATAATTTTCCATATCTCCAATTATTGTACATACAAGTGCCAAATGCCAGAAAAGAAATTCAAAACATCCAGTGGAACAGAATAGGCAAATGGATACTTCCTACTGTTAATGATTTTTTGAGTTACGTTTGCCCGTCCGTCTTATTATTTTTTTTAAAAATTATCATATATTTTGTTATGATTTATTTTATCACTAAAAAAAATAAAACATAACCTATAATTTTGCATACCGAGCAAATATTTTTAGTAAGATGAATAGTCAAACGTAACACAAAAAGTCAACGATAACAATAATTAAAGAACGGAGAGAGTACTTCATAATTAAGAGTGTGCAAATTTAAAAGTTAGTCTCGCAAAAGAAAAACTTTGAAAAGTTTAGGCAAACAGATTAATTCTGCAACATCTAGCTATCTAGTCTAGGAGCATAAGTGATTGCAATTGTGATTACCCTGACAAAGCAGTCGTGGAAGAAAAGGCGCATGAAGGCGCCGCCCATGGTGCGGTCCTTTGTGATGATCGCCTCAGTGACATTGCGCACTATCGCCTCGGCCTGCGGGCACGACGAGCCGTAGAAGCCGCTCTGCAGCCCCGCCGTCAGCGACGCCGAGCTCATCAGAGCAGCAGCCACGAGGAGCAGCACGGCCAGGTTGCATGTCGCCATCGCCATGCTGACCTTGGATATCTAGCCCGTTAATTAAGCTAGTTGTTAATTGTCTTACAGAAGGCTAGTATCTGTGGTGGGAAAGAATGTTTGATGGTGACAGTGCTGCGGCCACCACAAGGGTATTTATAGGTCATGACATGAAAGAACAAGCCTTAATGTATGCTGATCACAACATTTTTATTCATTGTTCCGAATGTTAACTGCAACGATGATTAGTCAGGAGGTTCCTAATGCAGCATGTAACGGCCAAATTATTGGCAGGTACATATGCAAGGTTGCAGCTTAGCTGTGCTATCGAGACGTGTTAACAACACTTGACACTCCCACTTGGGAATAGTACATGCATGCATGCTTTTCGTTCGATCGTTGCCACCTGGAAGATTTTTGTTAATAGTTTTAACGCATTTGACTCTTGGTATCAACTGTGTAAGAAAATCCCACTAGTATAGCTTCCGCAAGGTTCCAGTTGATCGAGGTACGGTGTTGGTTGACTTTAATTTGAAAACTCTCACGCAGCGAGTTTGCCAGGTAATGCAGAGAACTAGGATTCCCCGCTGTAACGATGGGCACTAATTTGACCTCTAGTAACACCAATATAGATTTTTATGCAAGACAAAACTTTAATAGTACAATACAATGTTATACAACAAACTAGTATGGTTGCCCGCGCCTTTGCGCGGCTAGACTTACTATACTATTTAAAATATTTTTGTATTATTATAAAAGTTTAACCTAGTTTATTGTTATTACTTATTTTATACTCGATATTTATAAAATAAGATCTAATTTATTTTTTATAAATTAGAGAATTTCTCACCGTCCTTCAATTTGTGTGTGAGATGAGTCATCATTTATCCTTGGATTGTGTCTTATTTAAACGTGGCATGCTAAACAACTACCATATGTGGTAGGAAAAAAAGAATGTGTCGTACTACAAATAAATCTTTCGAAGGAAATGTGTCATGCGAAAAATAAGATAATGTGCCATTTAGAAATCAGGATTAAGTGTCTATAGGATATTTCTATTATTCCACAATTTAGCTAATTTGGTATCATAATTAGAGATATTTTAGCTATTTTTTATAATTCGAATTTAATTTTTTTTGGACTTGTAATGGCATTTAGGGTAATTTAGAAATAGGTATGAAGGGTATTTTTGGTTGTTTTTATTATTCCGAATTTAACTATTTTTTGACTCTTAATGGCGTGGTGGGTAATTTAGAAATTGGTGCTAGGGGTATTTTTGGCTATTCTTTATTATTCCGAATTTATATATTTTATAAATATTTTTAGGGGGTTTTCTGACTAATTGTTTCATAATGGCAGTGGTGGGTAATTTTCTCTTCTTATTTTCTCGGATTAACGTGGGAATTTCTAGCAATTAGAGCGAACGTGGTGGCTCCTTTTCGACGTAAAATATATATATATATATATATATATATATATATATATATATATATATATATATATATATATATATATATATATATATATATATATATATATATGCCACGCTATTTAACGCGCTGCGTGGTGAAGACCTAAATATATTATATCGAGAATGAATACAAACTAATAGTGATTATGAAAGATGGTTAGAAGTCAAGTGCATGCAGAAGTGGCCATGCCACTTAATCCAAAATATCTCTTCCAATGACACTTTGGAGAAAGCAGTATGCACGTATGCCGTCTCCAGAAGGACCAGAGGATGAGGTGCAAAAGAAGACGATACACCTGGTGTCCTTGATACAGAAAAAGATAATACACCTGGTGTCCTTATTACAGAAGACGGAGGATACGTGTGCTAAATAAACAGGAGGAGGATTCCTCTCGCTCGGCTATAAAAGGAGGTTCCTGAGTTCAGTCCGAGGCATCGATCCATCAGCGCATTCCGTCGACCACCAGCGAGCGCCCTCTCTCCCACCAGCAGTAGTAATCCACCACCTGTAATAGTAGAGTGTGTGAGTCCATTGTAACATCCCGCCTGTAAGGTAATCATCTCCCTCGTGTTTGCTTAAGTGTCTGGGGGTTTCCCGAAAGGGAAAACCATATGTAAGCCATGTTTGCTGAAATGAAGTGGGTTTTGCTTTGAAAATCCCCTGGTGCTCTTAGTCTTGTGCGTATGGAAAGAGTTTCTATGCTAGGGACCCTATAGGAGAAACCTCCGATGCGGTGTTTGGTCCAGCCCGGAGCGTGGCAGAGAGACCCTTGTGAGCCGCGGAGAAGTGTTCCCTTCGGGTGGAACTGCCTGGGGAGACGATAGGAACCCGTTCCATATTCGCCTGACTAAGATTATTTTAGGGGAAAGCTTAGCCGCTCCTGAAGCAAACCGGTTAGACATATGGTGAGTACCGAGTAGGATTTCTACGCCTGACCTTTTATACCTGTTGGCTGTCTGTCTGGCCTCACCAGCCGAATCAGATCCTGTAATCACGCCCGCATAATCAAAACCAAGTAATTGAAAGCGCCGTGTGTGTGTGCCCCGAATAGTACCGAAGCACTACCCGAAAGAGTGCACATCCCACGAAGAATACAGCATAATTAGCAAAATTCGCTTAGCAAGAATTCTCCACGGGAAAGAATTGTAGTGGTACAGCACTCGAGTGCCACTCAGAGTGAGTGGTTTGCTACTGTAGCAGTGTGCTTTGAATAGTATCTCGAATTTGAATAGTAACCCGAATTTGAATAGTGCCGAGTCCCCGTCCGAATATTGCTGAATAAAACGCTCCCTGTGTGTGCAGGTGCCGCCGTGAATATCGCCTATATATATATATATATATATATATATAGGAAAAATCCATTTTACTCCCGGGTGTAGTTACTCCCACTTTCAAAAAATCACTATGAGTATGTGTGCATACTCATTTATCATTTGGGGTATGTACACATACCTAAAATAAGATTTTTCAAAGTGATAACCATGAAATTTTTTGAGTGGAACTCACATTTTTTCGCACCTTCTTATATATCACATTTCCTGTATAGAAAAAGGAGTATGTACATATACATGAAGTTTCCTCATATAAAAATAAAGAGTATGTCCACATACCACTTTTAAAAATCAAGTATGTGTACATACTTTTTTTAGAAACCTCAAGTATGCACAGATACCTTCTAGATTGTGAGATACAAATATGGGAGTAACTACACTCGGGAGTAGGAAAGAGGCTTCCTATATATATATATATATATATATATATATATATATATATAGGGCCACGCTATTTAACGCGCTGCGCGTAAAATAAGCATTTAGCGCGACAACCCCCGCGAGGCGGAGCTACCGCGACCGTAGAAAACTGGGCAGCTGGTTCCCGCAACCGTAAAAAGGAAGCACCATACATCCCGCAACCATAGAAAACCTGGCAGCCCAGCATCCCGCAACAATAAAAAATTTTCACAACCATACATCACCCACACCTGGAGCTCCCGCGACAATAAAATTGTCCCACAACCGTAAAAAATCACCTGCACCTTATAGAGAACCTTGGAAGCCAGGTTCTGTAACCATAAAAGGTTTCCAGATTAATTTTTTAATCAACAAGCGCGTCCTTGGCTGAGTAATATTTTAATGGTCTCATGTTTTTTTCTCCCACGATCGACATTTCTACATGGAACGAATCCTCTTTGTGTACTCAAAGCCATACAACTTTGACCGTTTAAGGTTTACTCTTGGTATACTCAAGGCCATAAAACTTTGACCGTAGACATTTTATTACTGAGGTGCGAAACTAGGAATTTGGTAGGTGATTCCGTCATGCTCCATGACGTACAACCGTAAAAATTTGGAGCCGTAAAATTGTCCATAGCTTCTCTCTACTGAGGAGCGAAACTATTTTCTCTAGGATGATTCCGTCATGTTCCATGATTTGGAACGGTAAAAATTTCCTTTAGCCGTTCAACTGTATATGTTCCATCTATTCCACGCTCACTTTGTCTTTAAAAGATAATAAATGTTCTCACAAGTCAGAGCCATAAACTTTGATGTCTTTTGAGTTTTGACCATACATACTTCATTATTCTGAACAATAGAAAAAAAATAAACATGTGACATCCTCAAGAGGGGATCCAAGACTGTAGAAGCACAAGCTTTGCTCCGTATCCTCTTGATCAGATGACAAAGAAGCTCCAGAGGTGTCAAAGCACCACCTTTTGACCACGCATATTTTATTTTACTCCAGGTCATACTTCCTGCACAAATGAAAACAAAGATGATAAACAAAACTATAAACTGAAGCTATGGAAAAAAAGAGAAAATTTAAACAAGATTATGAAGGCCTAGTACAGAATTATTAAACACCAAGTGCACATAAGTTTATTGAAAAACAGCTGAGCACATGGTAAAATGTCAAAAATAAAAGTTAAAATGGAAGTGATACATGCAAATAAAAATAGCCATGTGTTCTTGATTACTCAAAGTATTATTTTAAAATTTGACATAGTTCAAAACATAAACTTCAGCGAACATAATTCTGGGAGTGAAACAAAAAAAAAAGCATGTTCCAAACTGGAGGATACATCCTTGGCAGTGACAACGCTTGAGGATAGGGTATTGCTTAAAAGAAACAGGCACAAGTCAAACATAAATTAAACCAGGTGATTTAATTATATGCCTGATTGTGACACTTGGCAATTGAACACAACAGTAGGGGCTGGTAGATAAATTGATGCATAAATTGCTTCAAGTCTGAATAAAAATGTTGTGCACATGAGTCTATCAATGTCCTACATTTTGAGCAAGAAACGGAATAAAATCCTTTCACTAGGCAATTAAAAATGCTATGGTCATGCGACCGTCGCACAAGTTCCTAGTGTGCTGAGAACCGGGCTTGTAATGTAAAAAAAGAGGCCAAATGGAGATGTAATGCAGTCACGTGGTTTTCCTTCATTGTAACTGTAAGTCATTCATTAAAATTCATCAATCATTATTTCAAAATTAAATGCAGTCTTCATTCAGCAAGTATTGCAATGTAGCATGACTAATATTGAATTATCATGCTGGATGCAGATATATATTTGGTTTACCACATGTGAACCATTAAGCAAAATCACTCGGCAAATACAAACCTAGCTATTCACAACAACAATGAATTGCAACCAATTTTGAGACCTAGCTATTTACATTCATTAGTTGATGAAATAGATAAAAAACAAAATCAAATTCAAGACGCTGGAATGCAGAAACCAGCTGACAAGAGCCTCACAGCTCTACCAAAACGAGGGCACTTGAAATTATCACCTGCACTATGGAGCTTGGATGCCTCCCAATCTCAGAAATCACATCAAGGGCCTCTTGGTTGGATTAAACTCGCATGGGGATGAAGACTGAAAACGGATTGAAGAGCCGGAGCTGCTGCGGTGTCACTCCAAAAGAAAATTGTGCACGGGTATTGGATAACTCGAAGAATTATATGAAAAATTGACATAGTTCAAAACATCAACTCCGGTGAACAAAAAATTCTTGGACTGAAAAAATAAGCATGAGTATGCATGCATCCTACTATCTATGGAGCAGTTCCAACAGTAGCAAGTTTCAATTAGGAGGATACATACATGACAATGACAACGCATGAGTATGCATCCTACTATCTACTCCATGCAGAGAAGACGTGACCTATAACCATGGACTAGATCAAATATAAACAGGGGGATTGAAAAAAATTGGGGGAATTCAATGATATACATGAGTTTTGTAGACTCGGCCAAGCATTTTGTTCCTTTGCGATAAAAGATTTACTACAGAAAATGGCAGATCTCATAATTGGCTACCCGTACTAATTGAGAACAGTAAGGAAAAGATTAAACCTGTCCGCCATACGAACGCAATTCAACAATGGTGAGAGGAAAATAGGTCTTCATGAGGATGCTGCCTACGGATCCTTCAATTTTCCGAAACTGAACTGTCTCCTACGATCTGGATCTTGAATCGCATATCAGGTACGAGAGGGAGATGAATAGGAGAGAGAACTGAAAGCCATTCAACAATGGGGAGAGGAAAAATCAGACCTTCATGAGGATGCTGCCTACGGATCCTTCATTCTTCCGAAACTGAACTATCTCCTAATACGATCTGGATGTTGATTCGCAGATTGGGAATGAGAGAGGGAGATGAACAGGAGAGAGAACGTGGACGAGGAAAAAATTGAATGAGGGCGGTTTCCTTTTTACCTCAGGATGGTAAGCACTACTTTATTGCTGCTGGCAAAAATTTCAACTTTTTATGGTTGCGGGCTTAACTTTTATTGTTGAGGAGGTTTCGATCTGTAGTTAAAGATTTTATGGTTGCGGAAGATTTTTTTATTGTTGTGGGTGATTGCCGGCCTAAAAAACTCCCTAAAATTGATTGGGTGACGTGGTGGGGGTGCTAAATAGAGTGTGTGTGTGATATATATATATATATATATATATATATATATATATATATATATATATATATATATATATATATATATATATATATATATATATATATATAACTAGTATGCCTACCCGCGCATTTGCGCGGCTAGACTTGTTAAATTATTTGAATTATTTTTATATTATTTCAAAAGTTTAAACATTGCTTATTATTATAAAGGTAGAATTGGATTGGTAACACCGAAAGATCCACAGTTTAGAAATTTACCATTGAACTGCAATGGTACATATATGTACCACTGAAAGATGCAAAAGTTTAGAAATTTACCACTCCGTTACCATTTAGTGAGTTTTCAATTTTTTTTCTTTCAGATTAGATATGTAGAATGACAGCTTTAGCCCTTGGGTTTCTTCATTCGATCCCCCGCCGCCCCTGGTTTCTTCCCTCGCCGCCTCCCCTGCTTCTCCTCCTATCGCTTCGACCCTGCGTTCTACCCCCCCCCGGCCGCCCCCTGCTTCTCCACCTACTGCCGCCGCCCCTGCTGCGCCCCTGTTTCTCCTCCCACAGTCACCGCCCCTGCTGCGCCCCTGATCCTCAACATCGATGGAGGCGCAACCGCGTGATGGGACAGGCGCGCTGCCAGGCGAGACAAGCGGCGAAACTGGGCCTCCTCGGCGTAGCGGCGCGTGGCCGGCACGATGACGTCCAAAGCCTGCCCGTGCAGGCCAGTGCCGCCTCGGCATCTCGTCCAATTGATACAATGCCGACGCTCCAATTAGACATCAGGACATGCTTGATTTTGTTCATTTGCCCCCAAATTGGAGTTGGCATCCTTTTCTGTTTGGCTCGTGCGACTGTATCAACTTTGGAATATCAATTGGAATTTTCCATTGGCTGCTGCATGTCCATTTCTTCCCATGTTCTTCGCACGGGTGCTTTCCCTTCTGAAGATTCCTTGGCTTCATCTTGTTCTTTGCAAATTGGAAGCCATTTGGCTCTCTTCTTGCTCCTGCGAACTGGAGCCATGGCCGCCTCCCCGTCCTTCATGACGGTGCCCGCCATTGCCGGCCCCAAGGAGGCAGCGGCAGTGCTGCTTGCCTTCACGCGTGTGTCGATGGCACGCTCGCGGGCTGGGCGCGAGCGGCGAGTGCCACCGTTGCGCCGTGCTCGTGGGATGGGCGTCTCATGCATGCCGCAGCCCGACGGCCGCGGCCTCGCCGTCGACCGCAGCGGCAAGGCACTTACGGGAGTCAAGCAGGCAACAAGGAAGAAAGAACTCTTCTTAATTAATACAAGCCGATACGGATCTTTCAAAAAAAAAAAAAACAAGGAAGAAAGAAGGGGGCAAAAATGTCCACATTGACACCATTTGTGCCTAAAATGGACGGAATGGTAAATTTCTAAACAATGCGATCTTTGGATGAAAGAAATCTTAACGGAGTTCTTTCAATGGTAAATTTCTAAATCAAGGATCTTTCGATGTCATAGATCCAATTATCCCTATTATAAATCTAGTATTTCTAACATAGCTTCAATTGTTTGGAGAAATTTCTCACCGAGTCTATCAATTTGAGTGTGTGATGATTTCTTGTCACTCTATTATTAGAAATAGAGTGAATAAATCAAACAAACTGAATAGAATTCTAATAATACATAACCCTTTGGAGAAATTTCTTACCTTTTGTTTCTTTTTGAAATTTGTTTGAGAAAAATAGGACACATAACATGATCTACTGCAACTTATGTTTCAACTAAATTATATATGGACCAAGCAAGACCTATTAAGATGTATTTACCCAACAATTTAAAGAGGAATTATATTTTATGTTCATATGATTTTAATTATTTTTTTGATATATGTTCAATTGTGTTTGAAATGTTAAAATAGACATATATTTACTCTATTTTATCACTTCAAATTTAGCTATTTTTGGACTCATGATGGTATTGTGGGTAAATTAGAAATCGGAATTAAGGATATTTTAAGGTATTTTTTGTACTAAGAATGGCATGGTGAGTTATTTAGAAATAGGTATGAAAGGTATTTTGCCTATTTTTATTATTCCGAATTTATCTATTTTTTGGCTCATAATGGCATTGTGGGTAATTTAGAAATAGGTGTGAAGGGTATTTTTTCCTATTTTTATTATTCCGAATTTAATTTTTTGGGCTCATAATGGCACGTGGGTAATTTAGAAATAGGTGTGAAGGGTATTTTTGCCTATTTTTTATTATTTTAGATTTAGCTATTTCATAAATATTTATAGGGGGCTTTGTGATTATTTTTTTCATATAGGCAGTGGTGGGTAATTTTCTCTTGTTATTTTCTCGGATTAACGTAGGAATTTCTAGCATTTTAGAGCGAACGTGATGGCTACGTTTTCTCTTTAATTATATATATAGTAGATAGATTTATCTGTACCATTTCGAAAAATCGATCAGTAAAAGTGTCTAAAAAGTATTAGCTGCCAGTTAAATGTGTCGACTGCATGGAACCCAAAACTACTCACGCCATACGGTTCAGGATTGAAATGTCTTATACTTTGAGCATATTGACTCTTACCCTGCACTGGTGAAGCTTAGGGCCAGCAGCCCCCTCGACCACGAGAAAGCATGGACCGGCCCCCTCCTAATCTCCCTCTAACCTCTTCCTCTGAACCCTCAAGCTATGCAATATAAAATGCCATATAATTTCCAGTTAATGAAGAGTTTGACTTGAATTTGGGATCTCTGTTTAAACCGACAATGTGTATCAAATAGACAGCTAGCTTGTCATACCCCATCTCTAGGGTATGTTATGCATCATGTATCAGTCCCTGGATCAGTAGCTGATACACACAAGAACACAGATATGGTAACCAAAAGCATACTTCGAATAGGTACATAAGTATAATACCTGATTAATCACCCTTAGTGGCGGTACGACAAGGATTCAGAAATATCCAAGTCCCTCCGACCAACTAACGGTGAAGCAGACAGCGGAAAGCCAAGGTCCAACACCACAGGCAGACTTGAGAAGCAGAAAAGAAAACCTAATCGTCGTCGTCGTCTTACGAAGTCTTCTCTGACTAAAAACAACAAATGCAAGAGCGTGAGTACATAAGGTACTCTGCAAACTCTACACTACTCAAGGGTATATGAATATGCATATTTGGTCTTAGCAAGGAGAAGGCTGTAAGGTTTCATTTGCAGCAAGCAATTTTATGCGGGGTTCTCTAAAGCAAGCCAAAGATTTTAGAGATAAAACAGAGAATTATTTGTCAGTATTTTAGTTGGGTGGCACTGGGGGAGTATGAAACATTCCCGCCAGTTCCCAAGTTTTAGTTGGGCCTTCTGACCTCAGCAGCCATACCGACCCGGCATCCATGCCAACACTTCCAAAACACGAGTTGACTACAACTCACTCACACGCCAAGGAATAGAAGAGGTGGCTAATCTCAAGGAGCGTAGAACCATAACGTGTCATATGTCGTGACAACGTCCATCCGGATGAATTCTTATCCTCTGCAGAGGGTGTACAGCTTTCCCCACGGGCTATGCACTCTTGTACGGAGAGTGACATAACGCTTAGTCCATCTTCTCTGAGCACTCTGCATAACCACCACGGAATCACACTCAGGGGCCTGTGACAATGAATTGTCACACTACGGCACAACACACCTTTAACAGGTGCATTCGTGCTCCCGCAACGAGTTGCAGGATCCGAGTACAAACAAGGACAGGCGGCTTTCCCATGCACCGACACTGGATTCCGCGACCGGACCACGGGTACGTTTCCCGGGTCTTTTCCTGAGCTTCCGTTGCTACCACAGCCTCCGGTGGTGTTGCAAGTGTACCCAAGAAGGTAGGATAAGTCCTTCCCATTCAGGTTCCGTGGTTGTACGGGATAATCGTTAGGTTACGGTCGAGAGAACTGGTCCTTATGTGGCCGGGCAAGCACCATATCCCACACTGGTGGGCTATCTCACAAACCACCTTTCACTAGTGGCCTTGCCCGCAGTCCAACCCATCCCATTATCATCACCTAACACAGTTGTGCTACTCCCAACCCCAAGTATTACACACACCACCAAACTCTTTTAACACATTTTGTAAAAACAAGAATGTGAGAGGTGTGGCAATGTAGAAACATTGCGAGGGGTCCTAAGCATTCTAGCAGCAAGGTAGTCGTGCCATCATAGAAATGATGGTACTGTCCTAGGGTTATCAAGGTGATGGGTAAACAAGGGTAATCAAGGATTCTGGTTTTAATGCCTATATAAGTGGCATCAATACCAGTAAGCAAGTAGGATATTAACTACACAAGTAGTAAAATAACAAGCAATGCATATTACGAGAGCAGGCTCTATAGGTGCAAGGTGAAAACAGTAGGTTCAATCATGATCAAGGAGAAGTAGAGCTTGCCAGATGAACGATTTCCTAATCTTTGAGTTCCTAGTCTTTAGATTCTTCTGTCGAGGTCGATGTCTTCAAATTCTTCCTCGAAGCTTGTGTCTTCCGACTCGGATTCTTCTGGATCTTTCTTGAAGCTTGGAATGCTTTGGCTCTTCCTCGGATCTCGCGTAAGCTAGCGCATAAAACACTACGTATAAATAAATTACCGCGAAAGATACTAAAGATCGAAAGGAACCAATAAGATCCAAATAAACTCCAAGATGAATCGATAGAATACCATCAAAGGATAAAAGACACAAAGCATGTATGATGCATCCAGTTTTACTTTAACAAGATTTTATTTTCTTAGAAAGGCTTGTTAGGACAATGCATCGAACACTAGGGCTTTTGGTGTAAATGAGAGATGCTAAACGCGAGAGAAGAGCATGAGTGCAGGTGAAGGTGAGTACAACGTGTGTACGTGTATTTTGTACACTTGCGTCAGTACAACTTTGTATAGGTCGTAACCTATACAAAGGTTATTGCAACAAGTGTACAAGTGCAAGGTGTGTCACTTTAATTACTCACCTATAGATTAAAGGAGAAAGTCCACTTTACTCCCCTCAAGTATGCCTTTGGTCCGGATAACCCCCTAAAGTTTACTTTGGTTTACTTACCCCCCTTGATTTGCAAAACCGGATCAATTAACACCTTTTGACACAAACCAAAACCGGATTTGCTGACGTGGACTGAGGTACGGTGGTTTTGCCATGTAAGCACGACATGTGAGCACAGGTGACGTGGATAAGTCATGTGCGGGTTCCATAACCCTCCCCTGCCTCTCTCGCAGTCGTCCTGATCGATCTTGTTCCTTGGCGGCGCGCACCAGTACGTCGGCCGCCTCCTGTCTTCTCGCGCCGTCCAATCGAGGCAGTTGTTGATCGCGCAGTGGAAGAGTTGATCGGCGGCGAATAAATCGACGAGGTGTGCCCCTTCCACTAGGATCGTAATTGCGGCTTGGTCTGGTTTGTATCGAAATCAGTTGATCGGCGGCTTGACGTGGTTTGTTTTGAAGTCGAAATCGAGTAGAAATAGAATTCGAATCAGGAATAGTGTTGGCCGGGTCTTGTATTATCTGTAGGTGCGAACCATGCTGATCAATTAGTAGTCAGAGGAAAATCGATTTCCCTAAAGGCTGCAGCGTATTGTTCGGTTAATGGGGCATAGGACAGAAATAAACAATGCAAATTTGGCTTGCAGCTGCTGAAGCATTTGCGGCCACGCACACATGCACTGATCGGATAGTAGTTTTTATGCTGCCATGGTTCGGAAGCTCGTACTGAATCCGGATCATGAATTGTTACTAAATTTGTCCTTATACAGTTCTTATAATTCTCTTTTGTGATGCCTTATGCATTATTGAGTTGTAACTTGTCGATCTACAATAATGCGTCGTGTTGTAAGTACTGGTAAATGGTAAATGAGATAACTGATAAATTACAAGTCTTTACTCAGTAAAATAGTGTTTTGGAGGTCTTTGTTCTGAAAATATTTTTGTTCATGCAGGGATAATGGATTCGTTTGATATTCTTCCTGTCCGCTTTCATTTTGGGGGTGCCTTCGATTACGATGGAGCTTATGTGACATATGTTGGTGGACGGGTTGAGATGTCACACATTGAGCGGGATAAGTTGTCTCTTCCAGAACTGAGAGGACATTTGGGCGATCATGTTGCCGTGACTCCTGAATACAACATTGATTTCCATTGGTTATTTCCTGGTGAAGAACTAAATAGTGGTTTGCGTGTGCTTGATAATGACAAGAACTGCTTGCTCATGTCAGAGTCCATAACAGATGGTGGAGTTGCTGAAATCTATGTTGAGATGTACAAGTACGAAGATGGTGATGTAGTGATGTGGTCTTCGAGTTCTCCTACAGATAGCAGTGGAACAAGCCATGATGAATATGCAACAAAAGAGAGTGACCATATTGATGGTACAGAGAGGGAAGCAGAATCAAGTGATGGTGCAGATGACGACAGTGAGACAGATGATGAAGAATATTTGGCTGGGGATGAGGATAGCTCTGAGGATGATGAAGAAGCAAGAGAGTTCAGGATCAATGCCATGAGTCAGAGGAAGAATCCTACTACTACTGTTGTTGCAAGGCCACAGGTCACTTCATCTAAGGTGATTGTATATGAAAGTGATGATGGTGACATTAATCATGACATCCCTGATCCCCCGATGATGGACTCAAGTGATGAAGCCAGTTATGATGATGATGATCAAGGTGAAGGTACCAGGAGAAAGAGCAGGTTTGCCAGATACGACAACAAGGCTCTAGTTCCCAGGTTTAGTGTTGGCATGACTTTCAGAGGCAGGGCAGAGTTCAAAGAAGCTTTGATCAAGTATGGGCTTGCTGTTAGGAGACATTTGACGTTCCCAAAGGATGAGAAGGAGAAGATCAGGGCTAGATGTTCTTGGAAAGGTTGTCCTTGGATGATTTTTGGCTCAACTAGGTCTGATTCAGATTGGTTTCAGGTCAAGACATTCAATGATGTGCATGTCTGTCCCAAGATTAAGGACAACAAGTTAGTAACAGGGAGAAGAATAGCTGACAAGTATGAGATGATTATCAGAGCTAATCCATCTTGGAAATTGCTGAGTATTCAAGAGACTGTACTTGAAGAAATGGGTACAGAAGTCTCAATACCCAAGATAAAGAGAGCAAAGTCAATTGTGATGAACAGGATTTATGAGGCAGCCAAAGGAGAGTATGAGAAGGTGTTTGAGTACCAAGCAGAGATACTCAGAAGCAATCCAGGTAGTACAGTGGCTGTTTGCTTAGATCCAGCTTATGACGTGCCTGTGTTCCAGAGAATTTATGTCTCCTTCGATGCATGCAAGAAAGGTTTTCTAGCTGGCTGCAGGAAGGTGATTGGAGTAGATGGTTGCTTTTTCAAAGGGGCTTGTAATGGAGAGTTGATTTGTGCTCTTGGTAGAGATGCAAACAATCAAATCTACCCTGTGGCTTGGGCAGTAGTTGAAAAGGAAACTGAAGGTTCATGGTTCTGGTTTTTGGGACTGCTACAGAAGGACATAGGAATTCCAGTTGGTGGTAGTGGTTGGGTAATCATATCAGACCAGCAAAAGGTAATTCCATAGTAAACCCATGCTACTTTCATTGTGTAGCTATCACATATATACTTACCCATTTACTATCACTTATTCTGAATGTGTAGGGACTTCTAAATGCAGTGAGAGATCTATTTCCAGACATTGAACATAGGATGTGTACAAGACACATCTATGCCAACTGGAGAAAGAAGCATAGGGATCAAGCATATCAGAAACCATTTTGGCAGTGTGCCAAGGCAAGCTCTCTCCCATACTTCAACTTTTGCAAAGCAAAGTTAGCTAAGTTGATAACATTCTCAAGAAGCTCAACAAGTTGATAGATCAAGCAGAAAATTGTTCAGCACTATGGAATGGCAAAGATGGATTTGAAGTTAAAGAAAAGGACAAGAAGTACAGGGTTGATTTAGAGACGAGCTCTTGTTCTTGCAGGTATTGGCAACTTGCTGGAATTCCATGTGCGCATGCCATAACTGCCATGTTTGTTAGTTCCAAGACCCCTGAAGATTGTATAGCAGACTTCTACTCTATTGAGGCTTACAACAAAATATATGATCATTGCATGCTTCCAATGGAGGGGATGAAGCAGTGGCCACCCACTGATCATGCCAAGCCACAACCTCCAGGCTATGTGAAGATGCCAGGAAGGCCAAGGAAAGAGAGGAGGAGGGAGCCAGGTGAGGCCAAAAAGGGCAAGAAGTTGCCTAAAACTGGCACCATTAGCAAATGCTCTAGATGTCACAACCCAGGACACAACACAAGAACATGCTCTGCAGCACCTAAAGAAGACAACATGAGGAGGACAATGGAAAGAGCCAAAGAGGCAAAAATCTGCTATACCATTTCTATTGTAACAATTAACATCATGCATATTTTGTAGTTGTGTTCTTAATTAATTCACAGTTTTTTTGAACAGGTATACGAAGGTAGTAAGCCACAAAAGAGGGCAAGGAAGGATGTAGGAGCTGAGTCCAGCAACCAGACACAAAAGAGGAGGAAGAAGTCTGCAAGTGCTGCTGAGACTAGCAGTCAAGCTGAAATGCCTTCACAGAGCAGTGTGAGAACAACACGAGTGAAGAAGACAAAGAAGGTTCCTGCCAAGACAGGGTCATCTCCTAGGCTGAAACAAGCTGCCACGAATAAGCAGTGACTTTGTTACATGTAGAAATTAATTATTTGGGTTTAAATGTAGTGTTTAAACTGGGTTCATTTAGGCTTGCTTTTTTATGTCAATTGTGATTGCAGTGCTTGTATTATAGAGTTACACATGGTCCTTTCATTACATGGTCAGAATTACAGAACTAACTCCTGTTGGGTTCATTCAGTGCTTGAATCATAGAATTACATTTCTCAGTGTGCATTTTACTGATCACACTACACCAGCAATTACATTTGTTGCCGCAGAAACAAAACAGATACACAGACGAGCTCATCTTGCTGCATCTTGGAAAATGTTCAGACATGGCATGCATATTGTTGAATATTCAGGCAAGCATCTGCTTGTTGCCTTGTTTCCTCCTGTTCATAGACATTAATCCTGGAAAATCTGAAATCGATCACTGCCTAGGACCAGGTACAAGACAATAACAGCACAAACAGCTTCTGCTTGCTCTCTGTCTGTCAAGCTTTCTAGATCAGGGGCGTGTAATACTAGCAAGAACAAATAGTCTAAAAGTTTTCTTCACGGATCAATAAAATAGACTTGATGGCGCACCAGCATCCATGGCTCTCAGCTGCAGGCGAGCACCTTCCATGACATGCATTCGCATAGCGCATCCTCCACCTCCTTGTGCGACACCACAAATTCCCCGTCGACGAGCCACAGGTAGTAACTAATGGTGAAGGGGCTCCCTTGGAGGCGACGCGGCCGGCTCCCATGCCGTCTTGGGGCAGCACCCGTGCACGTGCGACGCGGCCCTGGGACAGCGCCTGCGGGTACTTGTGCGCGCGGCGCAGGCCGACGGGGATTTCGCCGTCGATTGTCACAAGGGCCGCCTGCCGCCACGGGAAACAGGAGACGCGGCCTGGTGCGAGCCGAGCAGGGAGGGAGGGGAATAAATGCCCTGGGACTGCACCTTTGGATACCTGAGCGGGCGGCGCTGGCCGACGAGGAGCTCGTCAACTATCATCGCCGGCGATACCGCAGAGACGGGGAGACATTGGAGGCGGACAAGTGCGAGCAGGGCAAGGGAGGGGAGGGGGTTATGTGCGCCAAGCAAAACATATCCACATCAGCAGGCTTACGTGTACTGCTTAGGGACCAAAACCACCATCAACCTTGTCCACGTCAGCAACTCCGGTTTTGTAAGTGTCAAAAGGTGTTAATTGATCCGGTTTTGCAAATCAAGGGGGGTAAGTAAACCAAAGTAAACTTTAGGGGGTTATCTGGACCAACGGCATACTTGAGGGGAGTAAAGTGGACTTTCTCCTAGATTAAATGATTATCTAATGGTAATTGCTATTGATTACTTATTGGATTGATTACTAGGACTAATCTACTAATTATTCGTCATGAGCTAAGCACATGACGGTGGTACGTGCACGTGATCATGCATGTCATGAATGCATGGCTGCAGATAAAACACGGGAATCGAAGGATTAAGAATAGCTGGCAATTAAGATAAGAACGAGCGTTAACTCCAATAAAATCAATTAAAAGATCACTAATAAAAGATGGGGATAAAACGATTAAGGCTTGGTAAGGAATTGGTGGTAACATTGGAATAGGTGTTGGTGGCAGGGTTAGGTTTAAGCTTGATTGAGCGAGGGTTGATCAAGGCTAGATTCGGAGTCGAACTCAGAATATAGAGGGTTACGGCGTTTAGAAGTGATACCGCATGAAAGATTTATCGTTAGTGGGTAAATAAATGAATGTGCGGTATAGGAATGGAGCGGGATGTGGATTGTCATGTGGAAGGTACTAGACGACTAGCACCACAGAATTAATTAGGTCTCAGGTGAACAACAATCGTGACATGCGAGTTTGATATCGCACAATTGCCGATAAAAGGGATATAATAGGCGAGGGAAGATTTTAGGGCATTGATGGTGTCTAGGTATAGTGTGGGGCTCCAATAGTAGTACCATGAGGTACTACGCGTTTCCACGAATCCGTGAGCGCAAGAATCGCTCAAAACGGAGTTATGGTTGAAAAGATATGGACATTTAAAGATCTGGGGAATTATTGGTAATTACAAAGGACTCTTTTGTAATTACAGAAAGGTTTTAAGGGCTCATTTGTAAGGTCAAAAAGTTATAGGGACCAATATGTAATTACAGAAAAGTTTGAGGGCCTAGGTGTAAAAGGATAGGGACCAAAACATAATTACATAAAAGTTTAGGGACTTTTCTGTAAAAAGATAGGGCTTAAACATAATTACAGAAAAGCTTAAGGGCTTATTTGTAAAATGTACAGGGCCCGGGGTTTTCCTGGAATTTGGGGAATTATTTTCCTATTGGAAAATCGGTAGACCGTGTCCACGGGGTTTGTGGACTGGGACGGGGCGGCGGTCCACGAGTCCACCGTGGACCCGAGGGAGGCGCGCGGTGGCTGCTCGCCGGACTTCTCGCCGGCGGCGCGCAGGGTGTACGAGGGTCGACGAGACCTCGTCGCGGAGGACGAGAAGGTGATGGCGGAGCTGTTGGTGGCACGTGTCGTCGACGGGGAGCAATAGAGCGGCGGCGAGGGCTCGCCGGAGTCGCTCACGGCGGCGGTGCGCGACGGGGAAGCGCGCGGAGTGGGTTTTGGGCGCGTTTGAGTGCACGTGCGGGTGCGCGAGGGCGACGGGATGTCTTTTTGTGGGCACAGCTGGCCCGGGGTGAGGTCGAGGGCTGCCGGCGGCGAGGGGAGGAGGTCGGCGGCGATGGCGCTACGGTGAGGGGCTCGATCGAGCGACGAGTGAGGGAGAGGGAGGGCGGAGGAGAGGGATAGGAATGCGGGCGTGCTTACCAGAAGCTCGCTCGGGCGGAGGAGGCCGGGAGCTCGTCGCGAAGCGGCGGCCGGAACCCTAGCTATCGCCGGAGAGAGAGAGAGAGGGAGGGAGAGAGAGAGAGAGGCACGTGGGGAAGGAGGAGGAGGGAGAGTGGCGCTGTTTTATCGGCGCGGAGTGCCGTGGCGGCCACGAAGCCAGTGGTGTAGCGGCCACGGCGGATTCCGGCAAGGCGGCATGGGCGACGGCCTGTGACGGGACGAGTCGGAGGTGGAGGATGACAGGGCGGGCCCGCGTGTCAGCGAGACAGAGCGGGAAGGGAGAGCGGGTCGGAGGACTGGGCCGTGGTGAAGTGGGCCGGAGAAGAAGAGAAACGGCCCGCGAGGAGAAAGGAAAAAGAAAAAGGAAAAGAAGAGTTGGGCCGGGCCAGGGGAAGGGTTTTCGGCCCGAAGGCGATTTGGTTTCGAAATTTGGTTTTCTTTTTCTAGGATTTGAATTTGAAAGAATTTCAAATTCAAACAAAAACAAAAACCAATCAAGCACTCAAAATAAAGCCAATAAAATCCAGAAATGCACATGGTGAAGTTTTTGCAAGATTTCAAAATCAAAACTTTTTAAATTCAAAGTGTGTTTGACAAACTTGAGACAAATTTATTTAATTTGTTGTAAATTCAAAATGGATCAAATTTTTTAGTGGATTTAAATGAATGCAAACACTTGAGCACTTGTTTTAATATTTCAAAAATCTCAAATTCAAACTAAGTTTGATTTATTTAGTGAATTTTATTTTGAAAATTCATTTCAAGGTGAGAGGTTGGACAAAAATTTAAATTTGGAGTGATTTTTATTCCCTTTTTAATTTTTCTTCTCTTTTTCTTTTTGGCTCCAAAAGTGGGGGTGCTACATCGCTCAGCTTCATATACTTCAGTTTTAAAGTCTTCATGCTCCCCTCAGCAATGGCATGGCTTGCTTGACACCGCAAGCTGGGAGGAACTAAAAACTAATTGGTCATTTCTTTCAAGGTTGCATATGATTTAATTGGCAGACCCGAATATCATACATATTTGCTCGACATGAGGATATGTGCATAGTATTGGCCGACATTACATCTTGCCACTAATTATGGTGTTTGTTTGTTCAGAAGAATGTCAACTCAAACGAAGGGTCGTCATTCGTTGACGGATACTCCATATAATCTATATGCATGTATGCCTTGGGTTCCCTTTCTTTATTGATCCATGATTTGCTATATCTGTTATCTCATCATTCTTCTTAAATCTGTTAAGATCCCGTAATCATCTGATTTGTATGAAGCTCGCATATTGTTTTATTAGGTGTTGATAACTAAAATATGATTCGCACATTGTATAATACACTAGGACACAGTCTCAAATAGACAATCCCTAACCGTGCTTTTTTTTGGGTGCAAAACATAGTACAAACACAAACACTCACATACAGATATACGAGACACTAGCTAGGCTAGTTGATCTTGAGATTCATGAAATCACTACAGACGCCAAGTCCAAGTCGACGTCGTGGGCTTGAACCCGGGCGGATTGGTTCCACCACAAGGAATCTAACTATCTGAGCTACGCTCTGTTTACTCCTAACAATATATGCAAATGATCATCTGATTAATACCTTTAAAAATAGATAATGTAGAAGTTGGCACTGCATTCAGAGTTAATCATATAATTGATATCGAATATTCCTTTCTTTTTTCTAATCTGAATGCATGAAATCAACTAAGAATACACGAAAAGATTATACATCTCAACTAGCTTACAATAAGATAACTTTTAGCTTGCCATATATAGCTTGAGCTTTTATGAAAACATATCTTAAATTTAGCATAAAAAGTTTGATTGAAGCCGCCTGTTTGGATCTACCTCCTAAACTTTTAGCTGGCTAATTTTAGTCAATTTGGATCCAAACATCGCGACTAAAAGTGATTGCACATTTAGCTAGCCCACCTTTCTTACAAGTGACTAAACATTGGAGAAAAAGAAGGAAAGACAAAAGTGCCATCCCGCATTACAACTGGAGTGGGTGCACGCGCGGGAGCCTAGTTGGTAGAAAATATTTCATTAGCCAAGAGGCATTAGTCGATCCAAAAAACAGGAACCTCCTAATATTAGCTGGCTAATGTTAACTGGCTAGAGAATCCAAACAGAGCCTAATGTGTGCAACATATACTCTAGAAAGTTTTGAAAAAATTCCTTAGCCAAGGAAATAAACACACACTGTGAAGACATAGCATCATATCATTGAATGAATGGTATGGACCTTTGCAGTTAAAATCATATTGTTAATCGTATCAATTATTGTTCTCAGTTGCAGTATAGAAACATATTCTTAACCAGGCCGGGTTATACTTAACCATGATATGCTACGTTTTGAGTTGCTTTTCACCTGATTTCAATGTTTTGAACTGAAATTCGAATCAGGACAAACTGAAAAATGGACTTTTTCCATACGTCCCCTATACGTTTTTAAGTTAGGCTAATTAACTCTAATGTAAGTTTGTATTTTCTGAACCTTCTATAAATTATACTTTAGGTTCAAAATGCCCTATGTTATAAAAATATACTCACTTTGTTCTTAAATTGTTGTGGTTTAGGACAACAATTCCAAAATAAACTAAAGTTATTATCCTAATAATAACAATTCAAAAATGAAGGGAGTATCCGATGGTTTTTATGTCATCTCTTCCAGCCTGATTCATAAGCTAGCCGTCTTGGGTAAATATTTACCAGTTGGGTGGTGCCGTCTTCTTTAACTTTTTCTTTTATGTTGGGAGCGTTTTTTTTTTTTTTGTAGCCAGTGATTCCTGTTGGTCTCAGTTCACGGAAATATATAAATCTCAAAAAATAGAAAAGGCCCCTCCACTTATTAAGGCCTTGTTGGATCCACCTCCTAAACTTTTAGCTGGCTATTTTTAGTCATTTTGCATCCAAGCATGACCTCCTAAAATCTTCTAAACTTTTAGCCCACCCCCTCTTAAAAGTTTAGCCTCTAGTCACCTCAAAGCTACTAAAATTGACTAAACATATAAAACAAGCAAGAAACATGTAAAAAGGGTAAGAAAAGTACAAAAGCCAAATACATTAGTCAGGGATCCAAACAAGTATCTCCTAAAATTATTTGGCTAAAAAATTAGCTGGCTAATGTTTTAGCTGGCTAAAATTAGATGGCTAAAGGATCCAAATAGAGGCTAAGACATAATTGTGTGATTGTAAGGCCCTTCTACCTCATAAACTTTTAGCTGGTTAATTTTAGTCACTTTTGATCCAAACATGACCTCCTAAAAGTGACTAAAAATTTAGGCTTTTAGCTCCTAGTCACCCAACCCTCCTAAAAGTGATTAAACATAGAAAAAGGGCAAGAAACGTATAAAAAAGCAAGAAAAGTCCAAAAACCGTATATATTAGTCAGGATCCAAACAGGTAATCCTAAACATTAGCTGGCTAAAACACTAACTAATTTTTAGTTGGCTAATTTTAGCCGGCTAGAGGATCTAAACAGGGCTAATTCAATATTTCTACTAAGAGACAATAGCGTTTCAACCATGATTCTAGACTCTAATTGCGTTTTCACCATCGATTTTCAGATTTTGCAAGATCACCATTGATTTTTTGAAAACTGATGGTAAAATCGCAAAACTATTTTGCAAGATCACCACCGCTTTTCGAAAACTGATGGTAAAATCGCAGAATCTGAAAACCAATGGTGAAAACACAATTGGAGTCCGAAAGAATGGTTGTTTTGCAATTGGCCCTTCCACTAATGTGCAACCTCCCTCCCAAAAAAAAGTGTTTCTGGCAATGTTGGGGAACATAGACATAACTACATTATTTTTGGGACCTTTTTTTTTGCGAATAATTATTTTTGGGACCTAGGTAGTATTCCGCTGCTATCATTTATTGTCTCCAAAAGAAAACATGGTAGATAGTTATGACAAATAAAATAGACTTGTGAAAGGGGTCTTGGCCTAGTGGTTAAGGCACCCGAGTAGCACCTTTGAGGTCCTGGGTTCGACTCCCGGTGGGAGCGAATTTTCTAGAATTTAACGGCATTTGTGCTTTCAGCGGTAGACGACGTGGCCGTCGACAGCGAGGCGCCAGTGGTGACTTCGGGAATCTGGAGAATTTGTCGTCTCGGTCTTCGAAGATGCTCGTAGGGGTAGGGTTTGCGTATGTGCGTTCATAGGGATGAGTGTGCGTGCGTTGTGAGTGTCTGAGTTGTACTGTGTAATTTCTCAATAAAATAAAATAAAATAGACTTATTTTGGTTGTTTGAGCTCGACTTGCAGTGTTCTCTATCCCTATATCTATTTAGCTCGATGCCTGCTAATTGACAGAATGACTAAGTTAAGCCTGATCGTATGATGAGTTACAACCTATAAAGACTGATATACTCAAGTCAACAAGGCAGTTAATCATGCATCATCCCTCAGTCCTTAACTCATTATTAATCCACCGCTCCTGCCTAATATAACTTCTTGCTCACACGTCATGCATATAAATGATTGGAATGCGTATGAGATGCACCAGTGATGTGCAGACCTCTGGACTTAAAAAAACATCAAATCCGTACATTCTCTAGAACATTGCATATATGAACCTGCCGTAGTGATGTGCAGACCTCTGGACTTACAAAAACATCAAATCCGTACATTCTCTAGAACATTGCATATGAACCTGCAGTAAAAAGCACCGCCTCGCGGTAATCCAAAAATAATTTCCACCTGCTTATACGGACATATATGGAGACTTTATCCCCATACAACAGCTAGTCGTTCACGATGCATTGGAGCAGATACAAACAAATCAATCTCTTCCAATTTATTAATATTACTTATTATGCAGCAGCCGGATAAGGAGAGAAACAAGCGGTCAACATATGCAAGCTAACGACCCGTCAGTAGTTGACATTTTTGTCAACAACCAGACAACCATAATTAGTGAAGAGAATGTTATGGAGGGAACACTATATCTTTGTTCTCCGCGCGAAACAACTAAATAAATTGCGCACGCTTTGCAATTCGCGATGAGTTCCATATTTTCTTGTTACTGATGTACATGCCGACATTGCTCCGTCACCGGAGTAATCTTCGCATTGTATTAGCGATTCCCAAAGAACTTCTAGTGAACCGTGTTCATCATTTTTCATGCTTTCAAACTACTATGAAACCTACATATATAGCCGCTCCTGTTCTGTTTGCCTGTCGGTAGCACGACCATTAAAGTCAACAGCTTAATTAGCTAGAGATCGAGCTAATTGGAATCTTGTCGGCCCTAAGGCGTGGGTTCTATATTGACATTTGTCTCTCCCACGCCCAGAAAGTCAATACGCTCAAACTAACAAATCGTCCGAAATCACAAAATCTGATTTAGTCCTGACTAGATTCATCAAGCACGAACTAATGGCTATGCGTGTCAATGCGGCAATGTCAACACGTCTATAAGCATTGCTAGCTGCACCGCAATAGCTTCCGATGATTGCAGCCAGTACGTGCTGGTAGAGTAACCTCCCAATCCCAATCATGGGTTGCGGTTAACATTATTATTATATGTAAAAAAATATTTTCAAGGAAACGTTTGTTCTTCCTCGTGTTGTTCATTCGTGATCTATAAATACCCGTTGAGACCAGGCTACTGTCACCATCAAACACTCCCTTCACGTCTGATTCAGCAGACACACGCATAGAGCTCGATCGCTTTCTGAAAGCCAAATAGCTTGTGCACTGGCAATGGCGATGCCAGCATGCAACGGCTTCATGGTCGTCCTTGTGGTGGCCATGGCTGCCACCCTGAGCATGGCGTCGTTGGCGGCAGGGACGTTGCAGTATGACTTTTACAGCAAGACGTCATGCCCAAAAGCCGAGGAGGCTATCCACAACGCCACCTGGAGCATTATCAAAAACGACCGCACCATGGGCGCCGCCTTCATGCGCCTCTTCTTCCACGACTGCTTCGTTAGGGTAATCGCAATTGTCTAATTTCACATGTTTCAATCACTTATGTTCCTAGACTAGATAGTTTGATGTTGCGGTACCGAACTTTTCAAAGTTTGATACTAGTGCATTTCGTGATAGTACAAGAGCACTATGTCTTGAAGAACACATGCTATGCTTATTATATTTGTTACCGATCTACTTAGTTATGAACAATGATATACTTATTAAAGTCGTTTCCCAATCAATGTGTATTATATTTCAGGGCTGCGACGCCTCCGTTCTGCTCGTGCAGTCGAACAGAAACCCACAGCCGGAGAGGGCAGCCATCCCGCTGCGTGGCTTGGACGTCGTCGATCAAATCAAAACTGCCGTTGACAATTTCTGCGGGAAGGGCGTCGTCTCCTGCGCCGACATCCTCGCCTTCGCTGCCCGCGACACTGTCGCCATTCAGGGCGGCTTCACCTTTGCCATGCCGGGTGGCCGCCGCGACGGGCTCATCTCCTCCGCCTCCGACGTGATCCAGTTCATCCCGTCCCCCGCCATGAATGCCGACCAGCTCATCCAGAGCTTCGGTGTCAAGGGCCTGAGCGCCGATGACCTCGTGGCGCTCTCCGGCGCGCACTCTTTCGGCGAGACCCACTGCTCCTTCGTCACCCCGCGGCTGTACCCGACCTTGGACCCGACCATGGACGCCACCTTCGCCGGCAATCTGAAGAACGCGTGCCCGAGAAACAGCGGCGGCAGCCGGATGCTCAACATGAACAACGTGTCGGCAGACCCGAACGTTCTGAGCAACCAGTACTACAGCAACGTGCTCGCCGGGAAGGTGATGTTCACGTCGGACCAGACACTGGCTAGCAGCGGCAACACGGCCAGTTTGGTGAACCAGAACGCCGGGAATCCGGTCGCGTGGATGGCGCAGTTCGCGGCGGCGCTGGTGAAGATGGGCCAGATTGAGGTGCTCACCGGTACAGCCGGTGAGATCAGGAATGTCTGCAGCGCCACCTTAACTTAAACTAGACCTATCCTGGCTGTTGCTGCTTCTGCTCTGGCACTGCATGCATGCATTTTATTGCAAATCAATCCCAACACAACATACATTCTGAGCTGTAACATTTTATTATCAATCGATTGTGATTTGATTTCGAACCATGTTTTATAGCTCCATTTATACGATCTTGTACCTTTTTTTTATCTGAGCGCTTATATGATCTCAGAGAAGCATGAAGGACCAAAAAGCAGGGCCTGTTGTGGTTGCCCAATCAAACTATATGATACCACACACTGAGCCTAATTTCTAGGTGTCCCCTATCTTCAGGCCGCGCTGCCATAGCTTGAGGGTGTGCGGCCCATCAAGGGCAAAGAATACGGTTGCCGTGGTCCACTACACCATATAGCTTCTTTTTTATTACACTATACAACTCAGACACTCACAACGCACGCATACTCATCCCTATGAGCATCTTCTAAGATTGAGCTTCGCTCCCACCGGGAGTCGAACTCAGGACCTCAGCTGCTACTGAGGCTCTTGCAACCACTAGGCTACAGGCCTTTTCGCCACTACACCGTGTAGCTCTCAAAAAAACAAAAAACTGCACCATGTAGCTTTTTTAGTATTATTATCTGTGCAGTTGGGAGCTGGCAATTAAGTGAAAATAATTTAACAAAAGTGAGCAAAATTCAAATATAGGACTTTTGCAATGCCCATGTTATTGGGTGTAGTCTGCCATTATTTTACTTTATTTCCTATATATCACCCAAAATACTAATAAGTACTGGGAGATAGTCGTAGTAGTGCTAACCGATCTAAGCCTTCAAGCAAATAGTACTAGAAACAATCGCATAGTATCATACGTACAAAACTAGTACTAATAGGTCCCTCTTAGAAGATGGCAGACTTCAAAATATTCAGGAGGAGTCTAGCTATTTTACTTCTATAGAACTATCCTCTTTAATTATTATTAACTCTATAGATAAAGTTTCATCTCAATTTATACTTCTACCATACTTTTTAAGTTAACCAATTCACTCTAATATTTTTTTCTTTTTTAATCCTTGCATAAGTTGCATGGTGAGTTCAAATTTATTGGGGGTCACTAAGGACATCACACCCTATGTTAAAAGAAAAAAAATATCAGAATGTTTTTATATGTCATCTGGCTCTATTCATAAGCGAGCCAGCATGGGCATTACTTACCAGTCGTGTGGTATCATCTTCCCAAATTTTGGTAGGTTGGGAGCATTTTGTTTATGGCCACTAAGTCCTATTTTGGTCTCAGTTTAATGGAAAAATATCCGTCTCAAAAAAGGAAAAGTCTGCCAGCTATACGCAGGCCACATTTGCGTTATTGTAATGATGCATAATTCTGTGTACTAATGTACCATCCAAAAAAGAATGTATTTCTGGCTGTGTACCTATTTTATTCTGATGAAGGTATTTCACTTTCATTTACTTATTGTCTTGAATGGAAAACATGGTAGAATTTTACGACGCAGAAAATAGCTTTAATTCGGCTGGCTGTGCTCAACGTGCAATATTCTCCATCTCTATTTCTGTCTAGTTTGCTGCCTATTTGCAGCAGCACCAAGTTAAGCCTGACCATATCGTCCGTTACAACCTATAAAGATTGAATTCATAGACTGATATATATGGATCATGTTTTAATTTATACTCAAGTCAACAAGACAGTTAACCATGCATTGCATGTCCTTAACTCTATCTTTGTTAATCCACCGCTCCTGCCTAATCATAGAAATGATTGGAACGTGTGTGCAAATGCACCAGGGATGTACAAAACTTAGGACTTACAGGAACATAAGATTCAATCCGTACCTTATCGTAGAACATTGTATATGAACCCGCCGTAAAAAGCATCACTTCCAATTCATCCATGTATATTTCCACTTGTTTGTACTCACAAATATAGACTTAATCCCATACAATAGCTAGGTTGCAAGTGGTGCTAATGAATCTCATCCATAGGAACCAATATGGTTTTATAAAAACAAGGTCAATCCAAGACTGCTTAGCATGGGCATTTGAGTATCTATATCTTTGCCACAAATCAAAGAAGGAAATTGTGATTCTCAAGCTAGACTTTGAGAAAGTATTTGACAAAATTGAGCATCAGGTTATTGTGGACATACTTCAACATAAAGGTTTTGGAGAGAGATAAATATCATGGATACAAGGGATACTGAATACTGGCACCTCTTCCATTCTTCTAAATGGAGTTCCTGGTAAGGTGATATACTGTAAAAGAGGAGTACGCCAAGGAGACCCTCTTCCCCCCTCCTTTTTTTGTCCTTGCAGCTGACCTCCTACAGTCAATTTTAAATAAGGCAAAGGATCAGGGTTTGTTGAGATTGCCGATTCAAAGAGCTGGAGCAGATTTTCCCATTGTGCAATATGCGGATGACACCCTAGTTATTATGGAAGCATGCCAAAGACAGTTATTTGTTCTTAAAGCCTTGCTAAATACCTTCGCTGCTTCCACAAGATTGAAAGTGAATTACTCAAAAAATCTATCATGATACCAATTAATGTGAGTGCTCAGAAAATGGAAACCTTGGTTGGTACCTTTAATTGCCAACAAGCAACGCTACCCTTCACCTATCTGGGGCTGCCACTTGGAACTTCCAAACCAAAAGTTGAAGAGCTTCTACCAGTGGTACAGAAGATTGAAAGAAGACTCATCTCAACATCAATCTTTCTCACGCAAGGAGGAAATCTGGAAATGTTTAACTCGGTATTGACATCTATGCCAACATTTATAATATGCATTTTTAAGTTATACCCAACTGTGGTCCAACAAATAGATAAATATCTAAAAACTGTCTCTGGAGAGGTGCAGATATAAACGCTAAGAACCGCCTCCCCCCCCCCCCCCCCCCCCCCCCCTCCTAGCTGCCTGGGATATGGTGATAAGGGCTGAGGAGGAAGGAGGTCTGGGAGTAATTAAAACCTCAGTGCACAATGATTCTCTTCTGATGAAGTTCTTGCATAAGTTCTACAACCGAGCACCTCTACCATGGGTGGAACTGGTTTGGGAAAATTATTACACAAATGGCAAACTACCAGATGCAAGGAAAAAGGGTTCATTTTGGTGGAGAGATATCCTAAAGCTTCTACCATTGTTCAAAGGTATATCAACAGCTGTAGTTCAGCAAATTGTACCAAAACACACATTCCCAGAGCTATACTCCTTCACAACCAAACAACAGATTAACTTGTTAGCTCCCTCAGATGCACCAGATTTTTCAACTACCAATGTCTGAAGTGGCGTTTGCGCAATATCAAGAATTGAGTAATATCATACAACAAGTGGATTTCAATCAGAACAGAGACATCTAGACCTATACATGGGGCTCACCTACCTATTCATGTGCAAGAGCATACAAACAGCTAATGGGACATGTTGAGGTACCAGCACCAATCAAATGGATTTGGAAATCTTCTTGCCAAATGAAACACAAAATTTTCTGCTAGCTACTCTCGAAGGATCGTTTGAACACAAGAGGTATGTTGAGGAGAAGAAATATGGTCCTCGATTCTTACACATCTGACCTATGTATCCTTAGAGAAGAAACCTTGAGACACTTGCTCATGAGATGCAAGTTTGCAAGGGCATGCTGGGACTCAATTGGACTGCACATTCCTGCTGTAGCAACAACCATAGCCACTTTCAAAAGGCTGAAAAGACAACTGAACGTCCCATTCTACATGCATGGAGATTATCATCCTAATGGCTTGGAGTATCTGGACTACGAGAAACGATTGGGTATTTAATGACAAGGACCCAACAATTGAAGGATGGAGACAAACATTCAAAAAAGATATGCAGGTGCCGGTCCATCGTACAAAGAGAAGATTTGTATAAGACCTTTTACTTTATGTTTTCTATAAATATAATCTATTCAGTAGGAGTGCGAGCCCCTCCTGTTCTCTCAAAAAATATCTAGGTTCGTTTACCATGCATGGAAACAGAAACCAATCAATTAATCTCTTCTAGTGTACTAGTATGGCTGCCGGCGTATTTGCGCGGCTAGACTTACTATATTATTTAAGCTATTTTTATATCATTGTAAAAAATAACATATTTATTATTATTATCATTCTTGTTTATTTTATACTTTATATTTATAAAAAAGAAGAAATAGATTGAAGAATTTCTCACCATCCCTCAATTTGAGTGTGAGATGAGTCATCGTTTATCTTGGATTGTGTCTTAGACTGACTCCAACCCACTACCCAAAGCTCATTTATACCCAAAAATAGGTGTTAAAACATGAAAAAACAGTCTCCAACGGAGTACCCAGAAGGCACCCCACTTTTTCGGCCCGCGGCGGAGCACCCGCTCGTCCCCTCCCTCCCCCTCCCTGCCTGATGCAATCACTTGACATCGTGCGACGCCGCTGCCGCGAGCCACAACGAGAGGTGATTGGCAGTGGAGGTGCTGAAAACTTGGTCGAAGAGCCCTCAATGGCAAGGTGGAGGCGTCCAGGCGAGACCGCAAGAGCTACGGTGGCGGCGGCCACAAACGCCGCCCTGGCAGAGCTCGCAAAGTTGAGGCCGAGCGCGGACGCTGCGGCCATCGGCAGAGCCCGCGAAGCCGAGGTCGAGCGTGGACGTGGCGGCGATGCTGCATTGGACTGCCTGAGGTTTGTAGCTGACAGGGTCGTTTCCAAATCCCGTGATTTCATATTTTTTTCCTTTCGCAAAAATCCTCAAAATCCGGTGATGGACTTCGGACGTGGCGCGGCCCTGGCCTCCCTCACGCGGCGAGGCCATGGCGAGCGGGGTCGTGGTCACGGCGGGGACGGCAGAGCGCGGGGCCACGGCGGGGTGAGTCGAGGGCGGAGCGACGCTGCAGGCAGGGAGCGCGTCGGCGGGGCGAGTCGTGGGCGAAGCTTGCTGCAGGGGACGGCGGAGCGGCCCGGCGAGCTCGCCGGCGGCGCGCATGAGCGGAGCAGTTCCGCTTCATCGACCCCAAACTTTGGACTCCCGTTGGAGATGGGCATTTTTTTGTGGCGCCCTTTCAGCCTCCTCATGACCCTTTCATGTGTTTGGGTGTTGGATTTGGGTGTGATGGGTTGGAGTCGGTCTTAGCTAACTGCTAACCCATTGTATTTGATTTTTTTTAGAAGTGGGGTCGGTTCAAACATGCCATGCTAAACAACTAACATATATCATGGTAGGAAAAAAAGAACATGTCGTGTTACAAAGAAATCTTTTGAAGAACATGTGTCGTGCTAAAAATAAGAGAATATGCCATGCTAGCTAGACATATGGCGGTGTTTTTCTTTTTGTAACGGTGTATTTAGATATAGGAATTAAGTGTATTCTGGATATTTTTTATTATTCCAAAATTTAGCTATTTTGGACTCATAATGGAATAGTGGGTAAATATAAATAAGAATTAGGGATATTTTAGCTATTTTTATAATCCACATTATTTATTTTTCTGACTTATAATGGTATGATGGGTAATTTAGAAACAGATGTGAAGGGTATTTTTGGTTATTTTTTGTTATTCCAAACTTATCTATTTTTGACTTATAATGGCATGGTGGCTACCTTAGAAATAGGTATGAGGGGTATTTTTGGCTATTTTTTATAATTTGAAATTTAGCTACTTTTAAATTTTTATAGGGGGTTTTGTGACTAATATTTTCATGATGGCACGCCATCACGTCACAATTTAACGCCGGCGACCAAGATTGGCGACCGTTGCCTTGATCGGCGCCCAACGGCTCTGTCCCCGGCCACCTATAAATGCCGCAGAGCTCGGCGCCGCGCCCCTCTTCTCTCTCCCGAGCTCAAACACCCTCACTTCATGCCCGACCGCCATCATTTCCCACTTTTCCCCACCGTCGTCCCCAAGTCCGGCGTCCACTTCGACGAGCTTCCGATGAGCAACCGGTCCGCCTCCACTCCTTCTCCTTCTTCCTCTAGCCTCTATAGACACTTCCTAACCCCGCCCCGTCTGCCATTTTAGAAGCCATGGCGAGGAGCATGGAGTCCACTGGGGCTAGGGTTCCGGTGACATCACGCACGACGGCGCACCACTTCTGGCCTTTTCCGACTCTGCCAACCCCACCGTGAGCCTCGCCTCCCTCTTCTCCCTCTCCCACGCCATCTCCCTTCCTTCCCCGCGCACGGGCACGTGCTCTGCACCGAGCACCGCCACCCGCCGCCGCGCGACCTCGTCGCCGGCAAGCTTCCTAGCGGCGCTCGGCCACACCGAGGCGCGTAGCACCCTCACCGCATGCATGCGCATGCGCACGGTAACACGCGCGCGTGAGAATTTCACTCTCACGCCGCTCTCACCACGCACAGGCGCGTCGCCCATCTCTGGCGAGCTCGCGCTGGCGCTTCGCTCACCACCGCCGTCGACGCATAGTGCCGCTCGCTCCGCCGCGCCGCGTAGAGCTTGTAGGACCTTTCCTTGACGCGACCCGTGTCCTATAGCCGCCACCGTTGAGCCGCCGCACACGCCTCTGCTCCGGCGCCCACTGACCAGTCGCGCTACCATCCGACGTGGCATGCTCACCAGCCCGCACGACCCGATCGCCCCGCCTGGTGCACGAGCCCGGTGCTCCGTGGACCACTCTCACGCGCTTCCCCGGTTCACGGCTCCCGTGAACCGAGCCCACGGCACAGCCCCACACAGTACTCTTGTTTACTCCAGAATAATTAGGATTTGGCCTATGATTAAATACTTAGCTTGAATCCTGATTATTTCAATCTTGCAACTTGTAAAATCGATAACTCCTTCATCTTAGCTCCAATTTTGGCGATTCTTTTACCAAAATTCATCTAAATTCATGAACCATCTGTTGCTACCAGAAACCTCTGTTGTTGGTCTCTATTTGGTCTTTATTTGGTTTGTATGCTTGTTACTTCAATTGTTTGATCTGTAGATTTATTCGATCGTTGTTTGCTTTTAATCAATAGAAGATCAAGCTTTTGAGGAAGGAGCCGAGGATCCGGTTTACGAGGACTTAGAAGAAGAAGACTTTAGTGAAGGCAAGTTCTAACTCCTTTGATCATGTTGATCCTATGTTTGCAAATGATCCAACTTAGAGCCCAGTTTTAGAAATAAATGTGCATGATGTTCAAATGTGATTTAAATGCTTAGTATGATCCTAAGTACTTGTTGATTGCAATGCCTTAATATTGCTTATCCTGATTCCATTTTTAAACCTAGGAGCCACTATCGTTAATTCTTTAATGATATGTTGGAACGATATGCTACTTAGGACAGATACTTAATTAATCTTGCTATACATGCTTTTTGTGTAAAGTGGTGTGTGTGATTGGTGGAGTGCGTGTGAATATGAAATACGGGAGCAAGCGACGTAGTCCTCAGTGGGGAGGGCTATCTCTGGGATGCGACTCCTCTTTGAAGATACCTATTGAAGATGCTTGCTTCGGTCGTGTAAGGATCGGTTCATGTGCCGCCTTGCCTAGCACCCTTCGTACAACCACATGCCTTGAATGGGAAAGGTTTAGAACCACACCCTACTATAGTGTTCACCCGGTACCCACCTGGAGGGAAGCAGTTGCAGTGGAAGCCAGGAGAAGACTCGATGATGTAGGCGTCGAGATCCGGCATTGTGACACCCTGTGTTTTGCCCATATTTAAAAACCACTAAAAATTTGAACTTTTTTATATTTGAACAAATTTAATCAAAGTAGAAGTCAAATTCATGCCAAATTTAAAATTTTGAATTTTAAATGTGCATCAAACACCACCATCTGCATATTTGGATTTTCTTGTTTTTATTTATGTGTTCAGTTGGTGTTTGTTCCTTTGCAAATTTGAATCCCTGAAAAATCCTGTAAATGCTCAAAGCATTTTCTTCCCTCCCGGGCCGCTCCCCTCCTTTCTCTCTCTCCCGCGGCCCACTCCCTCTCCTCTTCTTTCTTCTTCCACAGGCCGAGCAGCCCAGCCCAGCAGCCTGCGTCTCGGCCCAGTCACCACGCCAGCCCGCTCCCTCTCGCCGTGCCGCTGACATCTTCACGCAGTCAGACTTAAATCTCAGGCAGAGAAGGTGGTTAGAGTTGATCAAGGATTACAATCTGGACATACAGTATCACCCTGGAAAGGCCAATGTAGTTGCAGATGCACTGAGTCGCAAGGCTCACTGCAACAACATCAAGTTACATAAGAGAAGACCTGAGTTACTAGCAGAGTTCAGGCAGCTAAACCTTCACTTTACCCAGTCAAGTGAGATAAACAACCTGCGTGTGAAGCCAACTCTGGAAAGTCAAATCCGAAAAGCTCAAGTGGATGATGAGGAAATACATGATCTCAAAGCTAAAACCGGAGTGGATAAGGCACCAGGATTCAGAGTAGATGATCAAGGCACCTTATGGTACAAAGACAGAATCTTTGTACCCAAGAATGGTGGATATCAGCAGCTTATCATGGATGAAGCCCACAACTCCGCTTACTCCATCCACCCAGGATGCACCAAGATGTACTTGGATCTGAAACAGAAGTTTTGGTGGTCAGGAATGAAGAAGGATATAGCAGAATTTATTGCCTGATGTGATATCTGCAGCAGAGTCAAAGCAGAACATAAGAGACCTGCAGGGTTGTTGCAACCACTACATGTTCCAGTGTGGAAATGGGATGAGATCAGCATGGACTTCATCGTGGGTTTACCCTGCACTCAGAAAGGAAATGATTCAATATGGGTCATAGTGGACCGTCTGACGAAGGTTGCACACTTCATGCCGCAACATCATCCTCGCTCAGCCCCGCTCCCGTTCCGTCTCGTCCAACGCACTGTGTCCCTCGCCTCACGCTCTTGTCACGCGCATGGGCCTCATCCTCCCTCTGGCAAGCCGTCGTGTCGCCATTTAACTCCGACGACCAAGACCGGCGACCAGAGTCTTGACCGGCGCTCAACGGCTCCTTCCCTGGCCACCTTTAAAAGCCGAGGAGCTCCGCGCGTGCCCCCTCTCTCTCTCCCGAGCTCAAACCCTCGCCATTGCCACCCGAGCGCCACCTAATTTCAGTTTTCCCCATCTCCTTTTCCAAGTCCGGCGACCCCCTTCGGCGACCTCCCGGCGAGCAACCAGTGGGCCTCCGCCCCTACTTCCTCTTTCCTTAGCTCCACCGAGCTCTGGCTAACCCCATCGCGCCTCTTGTTTTCGCAGTTGAGGCGCGGAGCCATGGCGAGCACGGCGGCTAGGGTTCCGGTGACCTCGACGTCAAGGAGCCGTCTCCGTCTCTCCTCCGCCCCCATCGACCCCACTGTGAGCGTCGCCTTCCTCTCCTCTCTCTTCCGCGCCATTTATTTCCTTTCCCCGCGCTCGGGCACGCGCTCTGCATCGATTACCGCCACCCGTCGCCACGCGACCTCGTCGCCGGTGAGCTTCCCAACCGCGCCTGGCCACGCCGAGGCGCGCAACGCACGCGGCACACTCACGCGCACGAGCGCGACCACACGGGAACGCGCGAGCCTGCGCGCGCGCGCTTTTCCCCTCGCGCGCAGTGGCGCCACTGCACTCCGGCGAGCCCGCGCCGTCTCTCCGGCGCCCCTTGTCGTCGACACCACGCGCCATTAGATCCACCGCGCCGCGTAGAGCTTGTAGGTGCCCTCCCCATCGTGAATCGCACCCTGTAGCCATCACCGGCGAGCATTCCGGCGATGCGCCACCGCGCGCACCCTGCTCCGGCGTCGTCTGGCTGCGTCGCGCCGCCATCCGACGTGCCGTGCCATGTCGGCACCCGGGCCCGCGACGATCGAGTCGCCTTTGCCAAGTCAGCACGCGTCCACGGACGCGGCGCACCGCGGACCGCCCTCACACGCCACTCCGGTCCACAGAACACGTGGACCGAGTCCGCAGCACAGAAGCACACAGTGAACCTGACCCCACACGTCAGCCTCACACACTCTCTGTAAACGCTAGGTTCACACAGTTAGTGTACACAGTTTGTAATTTCGAGCACTTTCCTTTATCAGAAAAATTCCATAAAATTCCATAAATACTAGATTATCTCCTGATCATTTTGCAACACTTGTTTACTCAATAATAATTAGGATTATGTCTATGGTTAATTACTTAGCTTAATCCTAATTATTTTAATGTTGTAAATTTGTAAAATCCATATCTCCATGCTCCAATTTTGGCAATTCTTTCGTCAAAATTCATCTAAAATCATGACCTATCTGTTTCTATCAGAGCCCTCTGTTGTTGGCCTCTGTTTGGTCTTTATTTGGTTTATTTGCTTGTTAGTTAAATTGTTTGATCGGTAGATTCATTTCGATCGTTGTTTGCTTTTAATCAATAGAAGATCAAGCTTTTGAGGAAGGAGCTGAGGATTCGGATTACGAGGACTTAGAAGAAGAAGACTTTGGTGAAGGCAAGTTCTAACCCCCTTTGATCATGTTGTTCCTATGTTTGCAAATGATCCAACTTAGAGCCCAGTTTAGAAATAAATGTGCATGATGTTCAAATGTGATTTAAATGCTAGTATGATCCTAAGTACTTGTTGATTGCCATGCCTTGATATTGCTTATCCTGATTCCATTGTTAGACCTAGGATTCATTATCATTAATTCTTTAATGATATGTTGAAATGATATGCTGCTTAGGACTTATTACCATGTGTACTTAATTAATCATGCTATACATGCTTTTTGTGTGAAATGGCGTGTGTGATTGGTGGAGTGTGTGTGAATATGAAATGTGGGATGGCAATACTAGTGATAACTTTGCAACCCATAGTGGGGATATTCTTTGGCGGGAGCAAGCGAGGTAGTCCTCAGTGGGGAGGGCTATCTCTGGGATGTGACTCCTCCTTTGAGGATAGCTATTGAAGATGCTTGCTTCGGTCGTATAAGGACCGGTTCATGTACCGCCTTGCCTAGCACCTTTCGTACAACCACATGCCTTGAATGGAAATGGTTTGGAACCACACCCTACTATAGTGTTCACCTGGTACCCACCTGGAGGGCAGGAGTTGCAACGGAAGCCAGGAGAAGACTCGACATAGCAGGCGTCGGGATCCGGCATATGGTGATTATTCAAGCCTTTCTACATGATGATGATGATATTGTGAAGCCTCTGGTTGCAGTATTTCCGTAGTGGTGCCGTGGTGACATCAAGTAGGTACGGGACCATTAGTATGCATGTCCAAGCCATGACGATGGGGAGGATTGGTGTGCCTTGTGGGGAATTGTGTACAACCTCTGCAGAGTTAAAAACCTATCATGATAGCCGTGTTCCACGGTAATGGGCAATGCGAAAGCTTGTGCCACACAATGATTAGTATAACGGTGTGAGTTACTCCCTTGGTGTGTTTTAGGAATACTCCGGTGTGGAACCGTGCGCTGGTTTCCTGCCAGCATTAAAACTTGGTAACTGGCGGGATTGACTGCATCTCCCATAGGGCCAAACAACCCCACTAAATACCATAGATAATCTGGATAGTAGTTTGTGAACTGTTTTGTTTTCCAAACAACCCTTGCATAAAACTGGCTTTCCGCTCAGATGATAAACCCTCAGCCTATCCATTGTTATACCCTTGCATTTATATACCCCTCATTGTTAGGACTTGCTGAGTACCTTATGTACTCACCCTTGCTTTAATCATTCAGATGAAGAACCAGAGAACATGGAGGATGGTGATGAAGAGTAGGGTCCTGTCCACACTCAAGATGCCTGTGCTAGTGCCGTTTCCGTCTTCCGCTGTAGTAGTGTTTAAGTGGTTCTGCTGTTGCAGCCCACCAGCTTGATGCTTGATGTAATAATTGGCCTTCGGCCGGATGTTGTAAGACCTTTTATGTATGAAGGCTTGTATGAGACTTGGTAATATTTATGTAAGTGATGACTCTGTGACATTCATTCTGTGTAAGTGTTCGTATCAGCGTCTGATTCAGGGACTGATACGGTAAGCACTAGTGCTCCAGAAATGGGGTACGACAGGCATATGGTGATTATTTAGGCCTTTCTACATGATGAGGATGATATTTGTGAAGCCCCTGGTCGCAGTATTTCCGTGGTGGTGCGTGGTGACACCAAGTAGGTACGAGACCATTAGTATGCCTTCCCAAGCCATGACGATGGGGAGGATTGGTATACCTTGTGGGAAATTGTGTACAACTTCTATAGAGTTAGAACATATCCGGATAGACGTGTTCCACGGTATTTGACACCGCAAAAGCTTTGGCCACACAATGATTAGTATAACGGTGTGAGTTAATCCTTTGGTGTGTTTTTGGAATACTCCGGTGTGGAGTCGTGCGCTGGTTTTCTGTCAGCATTAAAACTTGGGAACTGGCGGGATGGACTGCATCTCCCCCAAGGCCAACAACCCCACTAAATACTACTGATAATCTTGACAGTTGTTTGTGAACTATTTTGTTTTCCAAACAACCCTTGCATAAAACTGGCTTTCCGCCCAGATGATAAACCCCCAGCCTATACCTTGGTTATACCCTTCCGTTTGTTTACCCCTTGTGTTAGGACTTGCTGAGTACCTTATGTACTCACCCCTTGCTTTAATCATTCAGATGAAGAACCAGAGTACATGGAGGATGGGGATGAAGAGTAGGGTCCTATCCGCACTCACGATGCCTATGCTAGACCCGTTTCCGTCTTTTGCTGTAGTAGTGTTTAAGTGGTTCTGCTGTGACACCTTGTCAGTTTGATGCTTGATGTAATAAAATGGCCTCCGTCCGTGTGTTGTAAGACTTTTTATGTATGAAGGCTTGTATAAGACTTAGTAATATTTATGTAAGTGATGACTCTATGATAACATTTTGTGTAAGTGTTCGTATCAGTGTCTGATCCATGGCTTGATACGGTAAGCACTCATGCTCCAGAAAAGGGGTATAATAGGCAATGGTGTACATCATGGACACTAGGGCAAAGTTGAAGGGTCAGGGTCAATAGGCGAAGCTCTGAGTGTCAAATCCTGGAAGGACATACATATTAGTTTAGATTATATCTATGTGTAGAAATGTACTTCGAACATATATAGAATGTCCACAATTTAGTTTTGTAAAAATAAAACAACATGTTTTAAAGTGATAGTTGTTACACTAATTGTTAACAGGTTGATTTGGTTCATCACATAACTCATATAAAACTAACACCAAGAAAGTAATATGATTTAATTAATTATATAATACATTTACGTTGATTTGAAAATGGATAATTAAGATACAGGGAAAAGTATGGAAAACCTTCTTGTACAATTCTTTGACACCTTATACCATCTGTTATTATACCTTAGTAGACCATTAGCATGTATAGGATAATTCATATGAGAAAGTTCAAATTTCTACTTACACTGCATAAGTTCAAATTTCTAACTCTGGCTGTTAGTTAAAGTAGTACAAGGAAAGCCTGCTGTCAGAATCCATCAAGGTGAGTCCTCCTTTAAATGGTCAGCCTCGGCTTTGGTCTAGGCATGCTTGGCCTCAACATTTGCGTGGATCGATGTTCTTTGTTTGTGAACATCATGGTTGGTGCCCAGGTCTGGCCACAAGAAATTTGACCAATTTGATGCTCAATCTACAACATGCAACACAGCAATCACCTTCTACTCTTAACCATGCCCACACGGTGCCGTCGACAAGGGCACTCCTTTCTTTCTTCACGCCCACGTGAGTCATGTCACTAGGATGGACTAGCGCACTCCGCCACGCATGGAAGTTGTTGTGTTTCTTTTTTCCGTCTCTGATTGCTTGCTGCCTGATGGTCGAGTCTGCTACATGCTCATCCGCGCCCATGCAATTTCAAAATGTGTGCGCTTTATTAGCAATCTTATCGTCGTTACGGGTTGAGCTCGTTCCTTGACTCATGCCCTAGTTACAAAAGGAATAAACAGTATGGAATGCACCGCATACAGGGCATCCTGCCCAGCTATTCTCTTTGTTTTTGTCTGTTCTCTCTCCCTCGCACACGGCAGTAGCTGGCAGCAGGCCAATGCCACGCGGGCATAAACCCAGGCCACGCGACCATAAGCCATCGCCACTTACCTCGAGCCAGCATCAAAAGCAGCTTCACTCTCTCTCTGCAGAAGCCTGCTCGCACGTCCGCTCTAGCTCAGCGGCAGAAAGGCCACTGCCGTGGCTCTCCACAAGCCTACCTCGCTCGCTCGTCCGCTCGGCGCAGCCCCACTCGACCACCGCCCAGGCCGGTATGGTTCCTGCACTTGGTCGACACATGCAGCTCCTGTGTTGCCCGTGCTCAATGCCGTGGGCGCGCTCAGCTGCTCCACGCGCGTTCCGCCACCTGGGGGCCGTTTTGTTCTGTCCGCTGACCCTTTCCTTCGTGTCCACGCGAGGGCGTTCGCTGCTTCTTGCCTCCACCAGAGATGGCTGCTACACCGGGTGCCGACGGGATGTGCAACGCCGTTGCCCCGCAAGGCAAGGCAGGCGAGCCATCCCGCCCGAGCTCATGATCGTGTGCTGCCACCTGGATCTAGGTGAGCCGCATCCACCGGATGGCGTCTGGCATGAGGCTGCCTCACGTCGGGACTTGCCTCTCCCCGGCGGCATGGCGTAGCGCGTCGCAGAGCGGCTCGGCACGGACTGCACGGTGCGTGGCGGCTCAACACGCGCGCGGCCATGGGCATCGTTGGAGGAGCTGCGGCAGAGAGGGAGGTCGACCTGCCCAGGCATGGGTCGAGCGTCACGTCGGCTCCTGACATGGCCTGCATCGTCATCGGTGGCTGCCCTTCGTGTGGCTCATGGCCTGTGGGCTGGCACCGACGTACGGGGAGCAGCATGCCGACCCCCACCCGCTCGCATCTCACAGGAGCGTCCGGAGTCTCCGGACCGCTGCTGGGCGATTCGGCGCCTTCAAGGATTCGCGCCGCCCTATTCTCCTCTGCGTCGTCTCCTCCCATCTTGTGTCTGGCCCAGCTTTTATTTTTCCAGTTTCTAGCAGGTGCGAGGCGGGCAAACGAATCACGCAGCTTCAAAACGGTGGCCGGGCATGGGCTCCTCTTCCGCAGGGGGCAAGGACAGCACTTGGGGTGGGCCCATGGGGGGCGGGAGCAGAGCAGAACGTGGAGGATATAGTGACATCCACGTCCCCATGAATTGACGTGCAAGCTCAAGAAAGCTCCACGTCTCCCAAAATGCTATGAAAATGCTTTCAGAATATAGCTATGCACGTACTTCGAAGGCTTAATTTTCTTGTTATCTTCGGACTTGCACCATTACGGTCCTGAACAACAAATTACGGCTTACATTAACACCGACCACAGGGCGAAGCTAGGGAGATGCACCGGAGTGCACTAGCACGGAAAAATCAAAATTGCAGTGATTAGTGTAAGAGGGAATAGAATTGTGTATAATGGTGGATTGTATTACATTGAGCCTCTCGGCCAGTATATATGAGAGTACATGACTTGGGGGAGAAGACACCTCTCCAAATATATATAGCAGTCTACGATACATAATATCTAGCCTACCAAATATACTCTAACATTCCTCTGTAGTCACAACGGGGGCACCGCAGACGGTGAGACTGGAGAAGAAGCCGAAGGTAGAAGCCGACGAAGACATCTCCCCGCAGTTGAAGCATCATCGCGGTGCGGATGCTGCGACTGGAGAGCAAACCGGCGAGTACCTCGTGTGGATGATAGCCATTTGTAGCCGAAGTAGCCGAGGTCGAGGTGGACGTGTGGTCGTAGCTGTAGAGGAGGGCGCTGGTCCAAAGCATCAACATAGGCGCGCAAGTACACATAGTCAGCAGCGTCCAACCGTAGATCTTATTGGATGTATCAATGAGTGCACTTATATTGGCCAGTCAGCAACATCTGCAGCGGCGGTGTCTTTGGAGGTGGAGATAGATGGTGCGACTCGGACCGTGCATGAGCCAGCGTGATGAGGACCGGCAGCGTGGGTAGCACCACCATCTAGATAGGCGGCGATTCCGACGAAGATGGCTTGATCACGGGCCGGCGTTGCAGCCAAAGATATGGCGCAACAACAACTTCATCTTCGGGGTGTCGACGTTCGAGCATAGACGAATCAGCAGGCGAAGCAAACCCAATCAAAGATCGGGCAAAAAGAAAATGACAGCAGCAGCAAATTGAGGTATTGCCGTGTGCAACTCCGGGTGCACCAAGCCTATCCCTTACCTTATCCTCTTCCCTGCCGTACGTGGTGGTGAACCAAGGCAAGAAAAAAACAGCGACGGAGAGAAATTGGCTTGAAGCACCTGGTCTGATGGCCTTCACGTGCGCTGCCTGACGGCGTGACGTGCAGCCAAAGATGATGGCAGTCCTGCCTGACGGCGTGACTGGCCCCAGGAGCGCTAGGTGTCCTGGCGCTCGGCCTTGGAGTCTGCCCGAGCGATCCGGATCTGCGCATGGTGGAGCCGTGGAGTCGCTTAGAACAAGCCCAATGCATTAGTTTGTAGCCCATTGATGTCAGAAATTGCTGATTTGGAGGGAAGAGAAAGGAAGAGAGAGAACGTGCTTGGCGCGTCTACCGGCGCCGAGTTTAGCACAAGTTCCAAGACACAATCGCGGGACCCGCTTGGCCTTTTCTATCTACCTCTCTCTCCCAGCATGCCCTGAAAATAGCAGTTGTGGGCCCTTTGAGAAGGACTCCAACTGACGCAGCGTTGGGCGCGTTCGGCGCGCGTGTCAGCGCGTGGTGGCTAGAGCCGGCTCCGTGCCAGCCCGCGATGGGCTTGCTCTTAGCCAGCCTGACGACGTGGCAACATGGTTTGCCTAAAGGAACTGGCAGCCCGTCGACACGACCCGAAGGCACGAGCACGGAGATTCAATCTGCTGCTTGACACCAGAAGGATTTCTTTGGCGATGCGCGATGCAAACGCGAACGGCGGTTGGGTTAGGTCACACGATCATAACCCTCTCGCGATACCATATAATAGGGATAGAATTGTTTGTGTGCGTTAAGTAGCACTTGTATATCTTCGAAATGCTAGCTTTGCCATTGACACCCACAGCAGGAGAGAAAACAAAGAGATGTTTACATAATGAATCTACGTGAATTAGCTTGTCCCAAAGACTCTGACGGCAATTATATATCACTGCAACACATTGTCCAATATATTCGTTGTGGTGGTGCCCCTCTTTAGAAAATGCAAAGACTCTTTCACATTGGTTTCCGTATTACTCTTGCATCCGTAACCGGCAACCAAGAAAAAAAATCGTTGAATTAATTGCTTGGGGCAACTAAACAAGAAGCGGATTCCCTCGATTATTTTCTCCAATCGAAGTCAAACATGACCGATCAACTTAACCTTTTTTCCCCTCAAATTGAAGTCAAACATCACCGATCAGATCAACTGTGGAGTCTGCTTGTACGTCCTAAACAATCTAGCTCTGTTTTGCTTATGGGACTGTGAACACTATCCGATACAGGGCAGATTTAACATGGCCTCTCTATAAATACACCCAAAAAACCACACCATTGTCACCATCAAGCAACTTAATACATTTCCTGTATGCACTTCTCTTTCATCCCCCCTTCGCAAACATAGCTTCACACGTCACTAGCATGCTACTATAGAGCTTATTAGAAGCTTTGCTTAGCAAGAGTTGATTAAGATGATGAAGCACATGGTAATGGCTACATGCAAGGCCATTGTGCTGATGCTCCTCATATTGGTGGCTCCTGCATTGAGCGGGAACATGATGTCTGGGCCGTTGCGTTACGACTATTACAGCTCATCGTGCCCGAAAGCTGAGGCGGTTGTCCGCAAAACTACGGGGGAGATTATTACCAAGGACCCAACAATGGGGGCCGCTTTTCTCATGATGTTTTTCTTCGATTGTTTTACTCAGGTAATCAACCAATTGTCTTCCTTTATTTTTATGAAAAATCGATATTTTTTCTTGATTTTGCTATTAGATGCAAGGAGTCAGTTGTGTTCAATTTTTATAGTCACATGTACTCCCTCCGTGTCAAATTAATTGTCATTGTGAATATGTTTTTGGGTGTCCCCAGATTCATAGCATCTTCTATGTATCTGGCAAGAGATTTACATTGCAAGAACGACAAGGAAATTTAAAGTAGCTAGAGGCAACAGATTACATGTTCTCAATCAAGGATAACTATAAATAAACTCACAAATTAACGGGTGTTGCAGGGTTGTGATGCCTCCCTTCTACTTGACCAAACGGAGAAAGACGCGTGGGTTGAGAAGTCATTCATGTCGAGTTACCTGCGTGCCTATGGCGCCGTTGATGAGATCAAGGCAGCTGTGGAGGCCGTCTGCCCCGGCGTCGTCTCCTGCGCCGACATCCTAGCCCTGGCGGCCCGTGACTCCACCACTATCTCTGGCGGCTTCTCCTTCCCCATGCCCACCGGCCGGCGTGACGCGATGGCATCCATCATGTACTACGACTTCGAGCACAGCGTTCCTGATCCGTACTCCGGGCTCCAGACCCTCATCGACAGCTTCGCCATCAGGGGCCTTGACGTAGATGACCTGGTGGCACTCTCAGGAGCGCACTCCTTCGGCATGTCGCACTGCATAGGGGTCGTCAACCGACTGTACCCGACGACGGATGCGACCATGAACGCCACCTACGCCGAAGAGCTGAGGAAGGTGTGTCCGCCGGGGTCCGGCAACGAATAGGTCGGTCCTTTGTTCAACAACAACCGGGTGACGGACCCCAACGAACTGAGCAGCCAGTACTATAGCAACGTGCTCTCCGGGCAGGTGCTGTTCATGTCCGACCAGACGCTGACGAGCCGCAACGACACGGCGGCCAAGGTTGCGTTCTACGCTGGCAACCCACTCGCATGGAAGGTCCATTTCTCTGCAGCGATGGTGAAGATGAGCGGACTCCATGTGCTGACCGGGACTCAGGGCGAGGTCAGGAAGGTCTGCAGCGCCATCAATACAAAGTAACCACTTGCGTTCTGCCGGTAGCTAATACTATTCCATCAGATGGAATGGGAAATAACCTTTCTGTTGTATTAAGTGTGCGTATTTCCTTAGGTGCTATAGCGTACAACCACACTACTGTTGCTGTTTAGACTTGAGAGAAGTTTACAATGAATCAATAAATTTGGAAGCTTCTTTTTCCCTTTTGAAACATCGTGCAGACGCAAATGTTCACATACTCGTAAGAGAATTCACTCTTATCATCTTATGATCGACAAAATCAACATAGACGTCATTTGCTTGTTCAATGAGTGATACAACGTGGAGTGGGGAGAGGTGTTGTCCTTAATTTGGACACGATGGGGAAAAAAATCAAATGAGCAATCTCTAACCTTCTCTTTACTACTTGCATTATTTCCTCTTTCATACTTGCTTGCAGGAGTAGTGTACTTAGTTACTTAGTTTATTGCTAGACTTGCCAGTGTGTTTGCTTTGCTTTATATCGATCATTGACATGTGTAAGATCTTGTGTCACAAGACTTACATAGGTTTATTTTTTCTGTACGTAGCATTAACTTTGTACGAAAGTAGTTTATCAGGGGAAGACTGAACATTTAGTTAGTCACGATTCACCCCCTCCGCCCACCTCCCACATCCTCTCGGTGTCCCAATCCTTACATCATCTCTGCATGGCTTCTTAGTAGGTCAAGGAAGCTGTGGAGGCTGTCAGCCTAGGTGTCGTCTCCTGTGTCGACATTGATGAGGACATCGCAACTATAAATGTGGATCATGAACCAAGTCACATAGGAGATAGTCTGAACCAAGAACAAGTTACAACGAGCTATGAACCAGCTACATCAAACCAAGGACTGATTACACGAAGTCGTGCAAAGAAGCTCTAACAAGGGGTGAACTCACTCCTTAATGAATTTAACCCAAATTTAAATGACAACTTTGTATTACCTAAATGTTCTACGTTTGTTTTGCTCAGGTGAACATATAAATAGGCCTTCGTGAGATGGAAGAAAAGAAACCCAGGAATTTCAATCCCCAACAGAAGGAAGTACCAAAATCCTAAATCACCTTTCGCTGCCTTGCGCAGCCGCCGCCACGCTGGACGAGATCTCCCTCCAGATTTCTTTCATCACTCGCTTCTAGTCGCAACATTTTCCCAACTCATTTCCCCTCCTCAGCCCCATTCGCCTCCCTGTCGGGATCGGCTGCTGCCGCTGCCCTCTCCAGTCCAGCCCATGAGGCAAGGCTCCGCCCCCTCCGCCGTGGTGGTTGCCTCTCCTCCCCCGCCGCCGTGACAACTCCACCAAGCATGCCCCGCGTCCGCCGCGATGCCCTCGTTTGGCTACTGCACGGTGGAGAACCAAGTGACAACGCCTCCTTCTGCTCCACCTCCCACCCCGCCCCGCGCGGCACCATGACGCGGCTACCAGGCATTTGGGTCACACCTCGAGTGCTCACTTTGTGGGTCGCTGGCTCCATGAAGAATCCAAGAATGCATCTCCTCTTTGGGTTACCGGTTGGAGGCATGTTTTTGATGTTTTAGAACCTAGTTAGGGTATGGATCATCAAATGGGTATTCGTTGGAGATAGTCTCAGCCGCCTCCCTCTTCTTCCACCAATCTCTCTTCTCTAGTTCTCCCATGCACAGCTGTCATCTCATCCCTTCTCTTTCTCTCTCCCCACACAGCCTTGACCTGTCCCTACCCCACGCCGCTCCCCGCTCCCCCCCTTCCCCCCAAACACCGGCTGCTCCGCATGCGGTGGCGGATCTGGATCAGCGGTTTTTGGGTGCGGGAGCTGCGGAATTATCGTGTGACAGCTCTGAGGTGTGGGGGCGGCAGCGGTGACGGTGGCGCGGATCTGGGGTGTGCGATGTCTTCTGCTGCTTTGCATCGTGGATTTGGCCAATCGACGCGGGGGACCTCGACGATGGCAGCAGTGGCTACTCCAGGTGGATCTAGCAAGGTGACAGCGAGGAGTTCAGAGAAGGCGATGACCGCGACTCAGTAGCGCGGTGGCTTCGGTGAGGACGTGGCAATGACAGTGCAGATCCGACTTGTCGTCTAGGGTTTTGGCATGGGTTGTGTTGCGGTCCAGCTGTTTTTTAATTTTTTGATTTATAACTCTGCTCTTCTAGTGGCGAGTGTTGCCTACGTCACCAAAGCCTTTCTTTAGCCAGTATTGGGAGCACCGTGGCGAGTGTTTTGTCCGCCACGGTAGGCCAAATATGGCCGCAATCAAAAGCTCTTTTGTACTAGATAGTATACGAATACGTACTCGGTTTGTGATGGCTTGCTTTGATAGCCTGTATACGAATACATACTCCGTATGTGATGGCTTGTTTGGACGAACGCATGTACATGCATGTCACTACCACAGAAATGGGCTTCAGCGACTGGCTTTTTGGGCCTCTTGCGACGGAAAAGTAACGCGTCGCTAAAGAGTGGACGGTACAAAGTTGTACTACAGGTTACAGCTTCTCATGTTGTATTATTACACCAAGTCTATTTATTTGTTGCCCTAACTGTTCATAATTAAATGTTACGCTATCAACTGAACGGAGGTGAATATCCAGTCACGTAAAATAAGTAAATATATGAAAGGTTAATTGTACACCTCTCAAGTTACAGCATTAAAACAGCTAACAACGAATGAATCAACATGATCTCAAGGTTGGCGATGAGAGCTTGGACTGGCTCTTGAATCAACGAATGTGGCGTGCTAGCTTGGACTGGCTTAAGTAATCAGCCTGATCAGTTAGCTTTAACTGTTGACGGCATTGCAGTACTTCCTGACCTGACCATTGGTCCCTGTGAGCACCTGAATTCCGCCCATCTTCACCAGCGCCGCCGCAAACCGCCCCATCCACGCCGCAGGGTCCGCAGAATTGTTGGCCACCCTCGCCGCCGTGTCGGTGCTGTTCAAGAGCTGCTGGTCGGAGACGAAGAGCACCTGCCCGGTGAGCAGGTTGCTGTAGTACTGGTTGCTCAGCTTGTTCGGATCGGTCACGCGGTTGTTGTTCAGCGGCGGGTCGCCGCCGTCAGTGCCAGGCGGCGGGCACACCGCCTGCAGCGCGGCGCCGTAGGTGGCCGGTGGCGTTCATTGTTGGGTCGATGGTCGGGTACAGCCGGCCGTTGACGAAGGAGCAGTGCGCCTGCCCAAAGGAGTGCGCGCCGGAGAGGACGACGAGGTCGTCGGCGTTGAGGCCCTTGGCGGCGAAGTTTGCGACGAGGTCCTTGAGCTGCATCACCGGCGACGGGATGGCCTGGAACACGTCGAAGAACTTGGAGACCAGCCCGTCGCGGCGGCCGGAGGGCATGGCGAAGCTGGGGAAGCCGCCCTGGATGACGGCGGTGTCGCGCGCCGCGAAGGCGAGGATGTCGGCGCAGGAGACCACGCCGGGGCACACTTTCTCGACGGCGGCCTTGATCTCGTCCACGGCCTCGAACCCGCGCAGCGTGATCGCCTTCTTCTCCACCGACGGATTGCTGCTGCTCTGGTCCAGCAGGATGGAAGCGTCGCACCCCTGCAATATATTGATAAGCAATTCCTTTGTTAATTGGTTATTGATTACAACATATAGATGTATGCAAGCCCACTGTCTCTTTCTTACATCATTTGCTATAGCCTTATATGCAACAAGCTTTGAAAGAAAATGTAATTTTGACGATGACATTTTGTATTTTCTGTGGAAATAAACTGAATTTAAGCTTTAATATGAAGCTGCATTACGTTACCCTGACGAAGCAGTCATGGAAGAAGAGGCGCATGAAGGCGGCGGCCATGGTGCTGTTCCTTCCGATGATCGTCTCGGTAACGTTGCGCACCGTCGCCTCAGCCTGCGGGCACGACGAGCTGTAGAAGCCGTTCTGCAGCGATGCCTCCGACGTCGTGCTAAGAGCAGCAGCACACAGGTTGCACGTCGCCATGGCCATGGCTGAGCTGGTCTATCTAGTACTAGTAGGCTTCTGTATTTTGGGAAAGAATGTTTGATGATGACAGCGCCGTGGCATCCGTAGGGTATTTATAGGACGTCATGCATGACTGGAGGAGGAAGAACGATCCTGATGACCTGATCGCAACATTTCTATTCAGTTTTTCAGAATTGTTAACTGAAACGATGATTAGTCAGGAGGTTGCATTACTAGTACACCATGCACCGGTTAAATTATTGGTAGGTACATGCAAGGTTGCACCTTAGCTGTGTTAGCGAGACGGTTAACAACTTGACATTGCCACTTGGGAATGGTGCCTGGCCAAATGCATGCATGCCTGCCTCCGTCGTTGCGCCCTGGAAGGTTTGTTTATGAATTTGAAAGCATTTGACTCTTCTTTTTTTTTTTGTGATTATACAGTACAATTCAGACACTCACAACGCACGCACACTCACCCCTATAAACGCACATACGCAAACCCTACCCCTCTGAGCATCTTCGAAGACTGAGCCGGTAAATCCTCCAGATTGACGAAGTCACCACTGGCGTCTCGCTGTCGACGGCCACGTCGCCTACCGTTAAATCCTAGAAAATTCGCTCCCACCGGGAGTCGAACCCAGGACCTCAAAGGTGCTACTCGGATGCCTTAACCACTAGGCCAAGACCCCTTTCACAAAAGCATTTGACTCTTGGCATGAACTGTGTAATTAAGAAAATGCCACTAGTAGCTTCCGACAAGGTTCCAGTTGATCAAGGTGTTGGTTGACTTTAATTCGAAAACTCTCACACCGTAAAGGACCGCTGTTGCCAGGTCAATCATTCAGAGAATAAATTTGGACCTCCGGCAGTCACGATAGTTTTCTGCAGTTGATGGACAATTCTCAACTCAGGTCATAAATGACATTCTTTTTCAGTAAAGTTTATTTGTCTTCAAGAGGTTCTATATAATAACAGTAGAAAATTCTATTATTATTTGAAAATGATCAAACATGTATATCTCCCTTCAAAAGGTTCTATATAATAGTAATTTTCATATGTTTAATAATTATACCACAACACAAATTAGCACCTAAAGTTGGCTTTTGAGGACTGCATCATCCTAGAAAAAGTGTGTGACTTGGCGGACCATATAAGCATATATTCTACCTCCAGTCAGGAAAACATTAAAGTATTTTTATTTCAGATATCAAGAAATGATCACCAACATTTTAAAAATTCAATTGAAATTTCCAAAAAAGATATTAGTCCGCCGAATTAAAATGTGTGAACTGTGCAATGGAACCCAGAACTACTCATTCTCATATGGTTTAGGATTAGAATCTCTTTTAGTTTGCAAATTGAGTGACGCTCAGTTGATTAGGTTTCTGGTAGTGTAGGACACCCACAAGGTGGGTTCAAGTTATATATAGACTCAGCACAGGTGTTGCAATTACGCCTAATTACCCTTTTTGTGGTAGGCAATGTCTTCGTCAACTGCGAAGCACCTATAGTGACTTCGTGAATGTGAAGATCATCCGACTCCACCTCTTATTGTCAATCATGGGTGTAGAGTATGCGTCTGTGTGTTTCAAAGAGGTGAGTACTCGTGCGTGTATGTGACTATCTGCTTCTGCAGTGTGTTTCGCAAAAGAAAAGGAACCGCTATTAGTTTCAGCATGTTGAATCTTTATCTTGGCTGTCACCTGCAATGGTGAAGCTTTCTCTACAACCAGTAGCCCCTTCTACACGGAGAAATCATAGACTGGGTCCCCCTTAATCCCCTGTAACTTCAGCCTCTGAGATCTCAAGCTGTGCAATAAAAAATGTCATAGTATCCGGTTAATGAAGTTGTGTTTGAACCGACAGTGTGTGTACGAAAGAGACAGCTAGCTTAGCTTCATATTCTTTCTTTTAAGCCTTTCATGCTCCCTTCAACAATATTGACAGCATGGCTTGACTAAACTAAAAGGTGATCGGGCATTATTTCTTTCAAGGTTGCATATAATTAAATTGGGAAGATCCTAATATCATACATATTTGCCTGCGCGAGTACTTGCCGACATTACGTCTCGCCACTAATTATGGTGTTCATTTGTTCGTTGACAAATACTCCATATTATCTGTACATATGTCTTCTGATTTTGTTTCTTTATTGATCTGTGATATTTGCTATTTGCGTTCTCTCATCTTTCATCATATTTCTGTTAGGATCTTGTAATCATTGGATTTGCATAAAGCTCACAAATTATAGGTGTTGATCAAGAAATATGATTCATAGATGCATAATACGTACACAGGGACACTCAATCTCCAAATAGATAATCCGTAACACAGTGCATATGCTAACCCAATACTATTAGAAAGAGATAATGTTAGAAGTTGACTGCATTGCATAGTTAATCAGATAACTGATCCAGTGAAGATTCATAATTAAGAATACACAAAAAATTCTAACTCAACTAACTTATAACACAGTAATTTTCTCATCTGATAACATTCAAGCATGATGAAGCTAGAAATTTTCTCTTTATTTTCACATATGAAATATCTAAGATTACTTCACCCGCAATTCTTTGAATTTAACTAGCAGGCATATATTAAATTTGGCTTGAAGAATTTTTATTGGAAAGCAGCTCGAATACTTCTTAATGAATAACACAACAGATAAACAATAACATAATAAAACATGGTCGCCCAACCGTAGAATTGGCTCAATGACGAACTCGATTTTTATGGACTGGACCCTTGTAGTTAAGAGTACATAGTCTCAATATTAGAAATTATATCTATTAATAATTAAAGAATAATCTTGAGAACACGTGGGAACATAGTCTTGAAAATTGCAGTAATCTACTCTTATTACGAAACAGACTTGAACATGCATGAAACATTATGTTTTAAGGTGTAGCAATGCTGTTGTGTCAACATATTTAAAAATCTGGGCTAAAACAACTCGAGGTTATGTTTCAAATTATATACTGAGTTCAAGTTGTTGTTTTTTTTACGCATTTCAATGTTTTGAGTTGAAATCCAAACGATGGCCATATTTCAAGATAAAAAAATGGACTTGAAAGGCATCCGTCAACTTAATTGTGCCTGTCAACTATAAATGTTATGTTATAGAATGAACTAGCTAGCTGGCCAGTTTTTTTTTTTTTACTGTAAGGTCGCATATGATTAGATGATAAACATAAATATATATCTGGCAGAGTACGGTATGTAGCTCAAGTCTTGGTTGATCAGCCATAATAATAAATGCATGTTTGTTCTCTCCAATAATATGTTGTTTGTAGACAAGAATATAATGTCAACTCAATTATTGTTAGCACAAGAATATTTCGGTTTCCAGTAGTGCCTCTCTTTTTTGGTTCAATCTTTCTATGCACGTAAGAATTACAAGTTGAAAATGATTGCTTAAATTCACACATGATCAAGTGAGAATAAAATAAACAAATAATGATGCAATGTGGTAGGTGTAACACCCCTACTTTTGGAGCAAAAAGAAAAAGAGAAAAGAAAAATAAAAAGAGATAAAAATCACTCCAAATTAAAATTTTTGTCCAACCTCTTACCTTGAAATGAATTTTCAAAATAAAATTCACTAAATAAATTAAACTTAGTTTGAATATGAAAATTTTTGAAATATAAAACTTGTGCTCAAGTGGTTGCTTTCATTTAAATAATGTACTAAAAATTTGAAGCTTTTGAATTTTCAACAAATAAAATCAAAGTAGGATTAAATCCCAAGTTGATTTTCAAATTTCTGAATTTTAAACCTGCATAAAACTTTACCATATGCATTTCTGTGTTTTATTTGAATTGTTTTGAGTGTTTGATCAACCTTTGCTTTTGTTTGAATTTGAAATCTCTTCAAATTCAAATTCCAGAAAAGATCAAACTATTTCTATTTCTCTCGGGCCGCCTCCTCTCTTTTCCTCCTCTGGCCCAGCCCACCTCCTTCTGGTTTTTCTTTTTTCCGCAGCCACCCCAGCCCATTGGCTTTGGCCCGGCAGCAGCCCAGCCCGCCTCCTGCTCTCCCTCGCTGACAGGTGGGGGCCACCTGTCATCCCCCACCTCCGTCGCGTCGTGTCGACCGGCGCTGCCCATGCCGCGCTGCTCCCACCGCGTGAAGCACGCGTGCAATCGCCGCCCCGTCGCATCCGAGCCGCTGTAGCCATGCCGTCGTCAATGTCACCCACGAGGCTTCCCCGTTTCTCCTCCCCGTCGCGTCCCGTCGCTCGGCAAAATATCTCGCCGGAGCGAGATATTTTCCGGCGCCTTTCCATGGCAGCCACGCCTCTCGCCGCCTATAAAGCCCGCCGGAGACCTCCCTGAGCTCCCTCTCCTCCTTCGCGCCTGCGAACCCCCCCCCCCCCCCCCCCCATCTCTCTCTCTCTCTCTCTCTCTCTCTCTCTCTCTCTCCCTCTCTCTCTCTCTCTCTCATCCTCTCCGACGAGCTCCTCGGCGAGCTCTCCCACCGCCGCGGAAGCACAGCCCCTCCTTTTCTCCTAGCCCTCAAGCTTCCCCGAGACATTCTCTTCCTCGGCCTACCTCCCGTACGCCCAGCCGAGGTCCGAGGGAGGAGATCGACGTCGAGCTTCTAGCCGCCGCCTTCCCCTCCGGCTCTGACCACCTTCCCATTTCACCCCGGTCTCGCCTCAGCTCGAGGTGAGCTCCACCACCCTCCCTCTCCCTTCCGCGCCCTCTCTTTCCCTCTCTCTCCCGCACGCGCACCTCTTTCCCCTCGCTCACCGGAGCGCCGCCCGTCTCCGGCGACCCGTCGCCTCCGCTCCAATGGCTGTCGTCGTCGACACGTGCGCCTCCCGGCTCCGCCATCGCCCTTCCGTCCTCCGCGACGAGGTTCCACGTCTCCCCGTCCACCCTAGTCGCCGGCGGCAAGGCTTCCGGTGAGCCGCCGCCGCGCGCACGCGTCCCGGTCCACGGTGGACCGGTGGACCGCCGCCCATCCCTGGTCCACGGACCCCGTGGGCCCGGTTCACCGGTTATCGATTTATTTTAAACCATTTCCCACCTTTATTGCGTCAGCACCACGCAATAAACAATTTCGAATACAAAAATAATTCCGAAAATCCCAGAAAATCCCGGGGCCCTGTACATTTTGCAGATAAGCCCCTGACCTTTTCAATAATCATGTTTAAGCCCTGCCTTTTTACAGAAAAGTACCTAAACTTTTCTGTAATTCTAATTTAGCCCCTGTCTTTTTACACCAGGGTCCCTAAACTTTTCCATAATTACATATTGGCCCCTAGAACTTTCTGACCTTACAGATAAGTCCTTAAAACCCTTCTGTAATTACAAGTGAGCCCTTTGTAATTACAAATAATTCCCTAAATCTTCAAATATCCATATCTTTTCAACCATAGCTCCGTTTTGGGCGATTCTTGCGCCTACGCGTTCGTAGAAACGCATAGTACCTCAAGGTACTATTATTGGAGCACCATCTTTTACCTAGATACCATCAATGACCCAAAACCCTCTCACCCATTATATCTTTTCCCGACAGTTATGCGATGTCTCACACGTCGCAACTAGTATTCACCTAAACCAAACCAATCCTGTGACGCTAGTTATCTAGTACCCTCCACATCACCATATACACCCCGCTTCATCCTTGTATCACCCATTTACTCATTCGCTCGCTAGCATTAAATCTAACAATATATCATTTATGTCGTTTCACTTCAAAATCTAATAACCTCCTTCTATCACGAACTCAACTCCAAACCTAGCCTTGATCAATCATCGCTCAATCAAACCTAATCCAACAATGTCTGCAGCACCTATTCCAAAGCCCTCACCAAATCCTACCAAACCTTATCATTTCGTCGTCCTCTGTTACAAGTGCCCTTTTTGTTGGATCTTATTGGAGTTATTCATTCGTTGTTATCTTAATTGTCAGTTGTCTTTATTTGCTCTTGGTATTTTATCTGCAGTCGTGCATGCATGTCATACATGCTCACGTACACGTACCATCGTCGTGCGTCCGACGCATGACGACCAACTCAATCAATAATAACTTAGTCTTAGTAATTAATCAATCTAGTAAGTAATTAATAGCTAAATCATCAATAGTTACTGATATAAGATATAGGAGCCCTAAGCGGACACACATCGTACTTCGTACACGTGTTGCATGAACCTTTGTATAGGTTACTACCTGTACGAAGGCTAGTGCCATGAATGTACCAAGAACGCGTACACACGCTGTCCCCGTCACTTCATACATTCATGCTCTCCTCTTCGTGTTTAGCATCTCTCATTGCACCAAAAGCCATAGAGTACAATGCATCATTCCTAATGGCCTTTTTAAGGTAACAAAACCTTGCTAAAGTAAAACTGGATGCATCATCCGTGTTTTGAGCCTTTTGTTCTTCATTTGCTTTCTATCGATTTTATTGGAGTTAATTGGATCTTATTCGGCTCTTTTCGCTCTTTATTTTCTTTTGCGGTAGTTTATTTATGCGTAGTATTTCTATGCGTTAGATTACGCGAGAATCGAGGAAGAGCCAGAAGAATCCAAGCACTCGTTGAGGAATCTTATATCGAGACCCGTCGAAGGATACGAGCTTCAAGAAAGGACTCGAAGGCATCAACTTTGATGGAGAAGACTGAAGACCCAGAACTTAGATATTAGGAAAGCGAATATCAGGCAAGCCCTAACTCCCCTTGATCATATTGATCCTATGATTGCAAAGAAAACCCACTTAGAGCCTGCTTTCAAATAAAGTATGCATGGTATTTAAAAGTGATTTACATGCTTAGTATGTCCTAAGTACTTGTTGATTGCCCTGCCTTGTTTTGCTTACCCTGAACCCTTGTTAAACCTAGGAACCCACATCATTAATTCTTTAATGATGTGATGAATCAAAATGCTGCTTAGGACCTATCACATGTGTGCTTAATTAATCTTGCTCACATGCTTTTGTGTTAAAATGTGTGAGTGATTGGTGGTGTGTGTAAATGTGAAAATGGGTGGGATTGGTGATAAAGTGCAACCTATAGTGGGGAATGTTTTGGACGGGAGCAAGCGGGATAGTCCTCAGTGGGGAGGCTATCTCTGGGACGCTGTTCCTCGTGGAGGACAGCTATTGAAGATGCTTGCTTCGGTCGTATAAGGACCGATTCATGTGCCGCCTAGCCTAGCACTTCCCGTACAACCACAAGCCTTGTATGGGAAAGGTTTGAAACCACACCCTACTATAGCGTTCACCCGGTACCCACCAGGAGGCTGGAGTGGCAAACGGAAGCCAGGAGAAGACTCGACGAGGTTGGCGTCGAGTCCGGCATGTGGAGACAATTCTGGCCTTTGGCCATTCTATTATATGATGATGGAAGCCCCTGGTCGCAGATTTTCTGTGGTGGTGCCGTGGTGACGCCAAGTAGGTACGGAACCATTAGTATACCAGTCCAAGCCGCGATATCGGGGAGGACTGGTGTACCTTGTGGGGAAAATGTACAACCTCTGCAGAGGATAAGAATCTATCCGGATAGCCGTGTTCCACGGTATTGGACAACGCGAAAGCTATGGCCACACAATGATTAATCTTTCCTGTGTGAGTTATCCTTGGCGTGTTTTTGGAAAACACCGGCGTGGAGCCGTGCGCTGGTTTCCTGCCAGCATTAAAATTTGGGAACTGGCGGGATGGATTGCATCTCCCCCAGGGCCAACCAACCCCACTATATCTAATGACATACCTGACTGTAGTTTGCGAACTGTTTTGTTTTCAAAAACAACCCTTGCACAAAATTGGCTTTCCGCCGATATGATAAACCTCAGCCTCATCCTTGTTTATACCCTTGCATATATTTACCCCTTGTGTTAGGGTTTGCTGAGTACCTTATGTACTCACGCGTTTGCGATTGATGTTTTTAGTAGGAGAAGTCTTCGTAGGAGACGACGACGCTTTGGTTTTCGGTTCTGCTTCTCAAGTCTGCCTGTGGCTTGGGTCGTGCTTTCCGCTGCCTGTGTGTGATTGCTTCGCCTTTACTTGATGGAAGAACTTGGATACTTCTGCATCCTTGTCGTACCGCCACTAAAGGTTCAATATATCAGGTACTATACCTATTTACTTATTCGAAGTATGCTTTTGATTACCATATCTGTGTTCCTGTGCGTATCAGCTACTGATCCAGGGACTGATACATGATGCACAAAGTACTCCAGAGTTGGGGTACGACAGTAGGCTGGCATATATTCATGTCCGGATGTTTTAGTTTAGTTTTTATTCTGTAGAGGAGTCTCTCTTGCAATGGGCCCATCTTCGAAGCCAATATGCCAAAGGCGACAAACATAAAACTATTGAGGAGAACCCTATTTCATTACCTAGTACTATTCATTTGTCGACTTAATCCTCTAAATAAACTTTCATGTCGGTTTATACTTGCCCCACACTTCTTAATTTTGGCCAATTCACTAATGTAAAATGTCTTTTTAATCTTTGTATAAGTTCTATTTTAGGTTAAGATTTTTCAAAGAGACGTACTTACTAGGCACATATCTGGTGAAAATTAGATGAAAGTCAGAAACTTTTTGTTTTTGAGGAGACTAAGTTTGGAAACTTGATAACTCCATTAAAAATAGTCAAATATACACCCACTGAAAATTATCATTTATAGTTAATGTAATATTATGGTTGCACCCAAATTTCTTGCAACATCGAAACTTGATATTTCGCAATATACACAAATAATAAATTTACTGGTTAGGTGCGCTAAAGGATAAAATATATATTTGTCATTTAGTGCCTACCATGGCTGCGAAGAGTGTCGATTTGATCCTGCAATTATGGGTGCATATATGATATTGCATCAACTATGGGTGGTAATTTTTTCCAGCATTTTTTTGAACATCAAACTATGTTTTCTTATGGAGTTTTCAAATTTCCAATTATTCTCGTGTTCAGAGTGCTTGCACCCGTACTTACCAGATGGGCGTTGTCATCTTCATATTTTTTTGTAGGTTGGGAGCAATTTGTTTTGTGTCCACTGATTCCTGTTTTAGGTCTCAGTTTAATGGAACCCTATGTCAAAAAAGAAATGGCACTCTGGCACTTATTAAGCCATAATAATGACAGTCTTATTAATGTACATTCTTTTTGGATGAAGATAGTATTTCGCTAGTATTATTGACCGACTCGAAAAAAAAACATAGTAGAATTTTATGACTCATAAAATAGTTAAGGCCGACCATATATTGTCTTACAACCTACAAAGATCCAACTCATACACGGATGTGCATCATTGATGTTTTTCACCTGTTTATACGCACATATATAGACAGAGCATATTGTATATGAACGCGCCGTAAAAAGCACCAGTTCACAGTAATCCATATATATTAATTTTCCACCTGTTTATACACACATATATAGACATTCTCCCCATAAAACTGCTAGTTTTTTTTTTTTCCTGAACTGAAGTGCTAGGTTCGTTCACCATGGATGGGAACAGAAACAAATCCATTAATCCGTTCCATTGTATTTGAACTAGTTATTATGCAGCAACTGAATAAGGAGATAAACAAGTGGTCATCAAGACAGATATATGCAAGCTAACGACCCTTCAGTAGTTGACATTCTTGTCAACCAGACAACCATAATTAGTGGAGAGAATGTTGTAAAGGGAACAACATATCTAGCTATGTTCTCAGCGCGAACCAAATAAATAAATAACGAACGCTTTGCTATTCGCGATGAGTTGCATATTTTCTTGATACTGAAGTACATGCCGACTTTGCTCCATCACCGGAGCAATCTTTGCGTTTGTTCTTCCTCGTGTCGTACTCGTGATGGATCTATAAATACCCGTTGAGACCAGGCTACTGTCACCATCAAACATTCCCTAGCTTCTTCACGTCTCTTTCCGCAGACTGACAAACAGCTTTCTGAAAGCCAAATAGCTTAAGTGCACCGGGGGCAATGGTGACGTCAGCAAGCAATTCCTTCATGCTGGTCGTGGGGGCCATGGCTGCCACCCTGAGCATGGCGTCGTTGGCGGCGGGGACGTTGCAGTACGACTTCTACAGCAAGACGTCATGCCCGAAAGCCGAGGAGGCTGTCCGCAACGCCACACAGGACATCATCTCGAGCAACCGCACCATGGGCGCCGCCTTCGTGCGTCTCTTCTTCCACGATTGCTTTGTCAGGGTAACCAAGTGGTCCTATTTCACATCTTCCAGTTGCCACACTAGTTGCTTAGATGTTGATGGTCAAATTTCATTTGTGCCCTTGCAAAAAAAAAAATCATTTGTGAACACAATAAGCATTTGAAAGCTTGACAGTAGTATGTCTCTGAAGTTTGCAAACCATACATCACTATATGATAGCAGGAGCATAATAAGACCACCATATATAATAAAAAGCTAAAATCTTTTAGCATTTCCAACTCTATATGCATTATGCAATCATGAAAAATAAATAATTATTAATTAATGCCGGTTACGCATCAATTGTGTATCATATTCCAGGGCTGCGACGCCTCCATCCTGCTCGGTATATCGAACAGCAACCCGCAGCCGGAGAGGGTAGCCATCCCGCTGCGTGGACTCGACGCCATCGACAAGATCAAGACCGCCGTGGACAATTTCTGCGGAAAGGGCGTCGTCTCCTGCGCCGACATCGTCGCCTTCGCCGCCCGCGACACGGTCGCGATCCAGGGAGGCTTCACATTCTCCATGCCGGGCGGCCGCCGCGACGGGCTCGTCTCCTCCGCCTCCGACGTGATCCAGTTCATCCCGTCGCCGTCCATGAACGCCGACCAGCTCATCCAAAGCTTCGGTGTCAAGGGCCTCACCGCCGACGACCTCGTGGCGCTCTCCGGCGCGCACTCCTTCGGCGTCACCCACTGCTCCTTCGTCACCCCGCGGCTGTACCCGACCGTGGACCCCACCATGGACCCCGCCTTCGCCGCCAGCCTGAAGAGCGTGTGCCCGAGGAGCGGCGGCGGCGGCCAGGAGCTGAAGAACAACAACGTGTCGTCTGACACCAACGTCCTGAGCAACCAGTACTACAGCAACGTGCTCGCCGGGAAGGTGATGTTCACGTCGGACCAGACGCTGGCGAGCAGCGTGAGCACGGCCAGTTTGGTGAAGGACAATGCCGCGAACCCGGTCACGTGGATGGCGCGGTTCGCGGCGGCGCTGGTGAAGATGGGTAACATCGAGGTTCTCACCGGCACAGATGGCCAGATCAGGAACGTCTGCAGCTCCACCAACTAAAGCTAGCTAGACGGCCAAGCTGCGGGCTGCTGCTTCTACTCTTGCACTGCATATATACTAGTACGTTGCAAAAATCAATCACAACACGGCACATATTCCATGTTGTAATTTGGGAGTTTGCGGTTAATTCGATTTAATATATTTCGTTCCTCTTCTTTTTCTTTTTTTTTTTGATGAAACAGGAGGGGAAGGCCCCCTACTGATTATATTTTTTAAATTTAGAAACAAATAGTCATATATAGTACAAATTAAAGTTTATTAAAAACAAACAAAAACGAAAAAAGAAAGCTATCTAGGTTTCGCTGGATGGATAACCATGGCGAACTCTCTTTTGAACTTGTCTTTGCATGCATGTACCATTGGGTCATTGCCATTGAAAATCTAGTCATTGCGAGTTGTCCAAATGCTCCATGTCATCAAAATAATTATCTCCATGAAGAACGGCACTGGTAGCTGCCTCTTCAACCTAGCAACAGCTCGTCGTCTTTATCATGGTGCATGGATGCCAATTGAGTCACAACAGTTCGTGGCAAATGGACATCTCAAGAAAAGGTGATATATAGTTTCTTCTCTCTGTAAGATACACATTTCACATTGGTAATCATCAAGCTGCATGTTTCTTCTCCTCAGCACCCCTCTTGTGTTTAGTCTGTCTTTCATGATTAACCAAAAGAAGATTTTGTGTTTCATTTGGCAGCAAGATTGCCACAACCAGTGTATTGATCGATGGATGAACCTGTATATGCCCAATCATTCTTTTATAAACCTTGGATGAACAGAAGAGCGGGAGCCCCAGATATAGCTTCGTTCCTTTTCTAGCTTCAATTTCTTTTGTAGTTCCATTTATATGATGTTGTACTTTTTTTCTCAGGGCTTATATTTCTTTTCTGAGGGCCTATATGAATACATAATCTTAAGAAGCATCCAATGCCAATGCCAGCCCACGTTTAAGTTGCTTCAGTCCTCCGTTTCCTTACCAATCCATACCAAACTAGATTTAACCCACATCTCATCTATCACCCAAGAGGCCCAATAGCTTAATGATGAGCGGCCCGATACCCATATATTTGAGGTCCTGGGCATGAACTTCAGGTCGGAGGTGTCTTTAATTATATTTGATCAAGAAAAAGAGACATCGTGTTTCGTTCTAGGAAAAAATTCTGTTTTACTCCTTTCAACAATTCACTTGGTATGTTTAACCTTCAGAACAAAATCTTGGCTCGATTTACGCCCTCAAACAATTAAAGTCAATGCTTTATAACCTCTATTAAGTAACCAAAATGTAAGTTTAATTAATGTGGGAAATGCATCTGATATCTTATTTTGCATTAATGTTAGAACCTGACCACAAAAACTAATAAATCAGATCAAGAGTGATTCCTCATTTATCCTATCAGGGGCCAAGTCAAGGGCTCGAATATAGATTCCCTATGCTCATGTGAATGCTTTCTATACTTCATTATATATTTGCTTAAGCCGGTGGCTTGATAGTACATATGTACATAGGCATCTATTATATATATAATTGACCACGAAACGAAGCCACCACGTCCGCTCTCAAAGCCTAGAAATTCCCATGTTAATCCGAGAAAACAAGAAAAAAAATTACCCACCACTGCCATTATGAAAAATTTAGTCACAAAACTCCCTATAAATATTTATAAAATAGCTAAATTCGGAATAATAAAAATAGCCAAAAATACTCCTAGCACCTATTTCCAAATTACCCTCCATGACATTATGCGTCAAAAAATAGCTAAATTCGGAATAATAAAAAATAGCCTAAAATACCCTTCACACTTATTTCTAAATTACCCACCATGCCGTTATAAGTCCAAAAATTAAGTAATTCAGATTTTAAAGAATAGCTAAAATATCTCTAATCCTTATTTCTAATTTACCCACCATAACATTATGAGTCCACAATAACTAAATTTTGGAATAATAAAAATATTCAAAATACACTTAATCCCTATTTCTAAATACACCATTATAATATGCACATTCTCTTATTTTTAGCATGACACGTTTCTCTTGAAAGATTTTTTTGTAGCACGAAACATTATTGTTTTCCTACCATGACATATGTTTTTTTTTAGCATGGCACATTTGAACATACGTTACCGACCTCACTTCTAAAGCAAAATCAGGTCCCTTTTTACCGACCTCACTTCTAAAACTTTCTAAAATAGAAAATAATAACAATAACTATGGGTAAATTTGTGCATCCTAGGAGGTAACATGTCATTTAAGGTCTCCAAATCGACCACGAGTTCATTGTATTTATAAATCAAATACAATAATGGGTTAGCTAAGACACATCCAAGATAAAAATGATGACTCATCTCACACTCAAATTAGGGATGGTAAGAAATTCTCCAATCTATTTCTACTATTTTATAAATATTATAGAGTATAAACTAAATAATAATAATAAACTATGTTAAACTTATACAATAATATAAAATATTTTAAACAGTATAGTAAGTCTAGCCGTGCAAATGTGCGGGCAGCCATACTAGTTGAATCTAAAATAGAGCTCACAATTTTTAATTTGCCACCTCATGTTAAGACGATAGAGCTGTTGACCAGTTTCCTCTCCATCCTATGCACAATTGATAAACAATTTTCACTGATGATGGCTTGTGTTCTTGATATTTAAAAACTACGATATCTTGTGAATAACGGCTATACAGACTCGGCATGCGCTTCAGTGTGGGTGAAGGGAGGCTTGGCCAATGTTGACCTCTGCAACGCACGATTCCTCCTCGAAGGGGTTGGCCTCGGCTTTGGTCCAGGCATACTTTGGCCTCCATCTACGTGTCGTTGTTCTCCACAAGAAGGCTGACCAACTTGACGTTCACTCTACAACGTGCAACACTGTGGCATAACTTAGTGTTCACGGTGCCGCCGACGAGGGCACTCTTATCCTTCTTTCCCACGTGAGTCATGTTATGTACGTACGTCGGAGTAGTAATTTTTCTGTTATCTTGGAACTTAGTGTTCGTTCAACTAGTGCTGTCCCTTTGCCACTTGCATCATTATGTTCCCGAACATAAAATTACGGAACACGTTTACATGGACATCGAGAGAAAACAAAGGCCGTGTATATGAATGAAAACCCATGTGAAATAGCGAGCTTGTCCCAAAGATTCTGATGGCAATAAGTATCACCGCAGCACGTTCTCCCATATGTTCGTTGTGGCGGTGCTCCTCATTCGAAAATGCAACGACCCTTTCACATCGGTTTCCTCATCCGTAACAGGCAACCAAGAGGAGGATTCTTCTGTTGTTTGTTCAAAGGAAAGGATATGATGCTCACTCGCAAGTAAGGAACTACTCCCTGGTACCAACAAGTAGGTATGTTTGTAGTGGGATATATATATGGAATCTGCAAAGTACTTTGCGATACTTGACACAAGTACTGACGTGGTATCTTAATTAGGTCCAATAAAAAGACATCTTATTAATTCCCAACAACGCATACACTTAGATAGTGGTACATCACATCACAAAAGACGCTAAGACTCTTAGTTGGTGACGTTGCAGCGCTTCCTGACCTCACCCTGCGTGCCGGTGAGCACCTTGATGTTGCCCATCCTCACCAGCGCCGCCGCGAAGCGCACCTTCCACGCAAGCGGATTGGCGGCGTAGTATGCCACCTTGGCAGCCGTCTCGTTTCTGCTCATGAGTGCCTGATCCGACTTGAACAGCACCTGCCCTGTGAGAACGTTGTTGTAGTACTGGTTGCTCAGCACGTTGGGGTCCGTCACTCGGTTGTTGTTGATCCAGGGGCCCAACGCCCCCCAGGAATGCGGCGGGCACACCTCCTTAAGCGCGGCGGCGTAGGTGGCATTCATGGTCGGATCCACTGTCGGGTACAGCCGGCGGTCGACGTCTTCGCAGTGTGACATCCCGAAGGAGTGTGCTCCGAAGAGGACCACCATGTCTTCGATGTCGAGGCCTTTGGTGGCGAATTTGTCAATGAGAAACTGGAGACTTGCCAACGAGCCAGGCATGCTATCCTCGTAGGTGTACGGGACGGAGGTGAGCGAGTCACGGCGGCCGGTGGGCATGGCGAAAGTGAAGCCGCCAGCTATGCTAGTGGCGTCGCGGGCTGCCAAGGCGATGATGTCGGCGCAGGAGACCACTCCAGGGCAGACGGCCTCCACCGCCGCCTTGATTTCGTCCACGGCATCGTACGCACGGAGAGTAGCATACTCCCACCGCACCTCAAAATCGTCCGCGTCGTCCCTTACTGCAAGTAGAGGGGAGGCATCACAACCCTACAGAACAACATATTTAATTTGTTAACACGTGCATATTTATTTCTATATATATAGAGAGAGAGATATGTATGTACAACTCTCTACTAGCTAGGACATCTAATGCCTAACGCAGATGTTCATGGTAGATTGATTATACCTCTATAAAACAATCATAGACAAACATGTTGAGAAGGGCTGCCCCCATGGTGGCGTTCTTGAGAATGATCTCCTGGGTGGTTTTGCGGACCACCTGCTCGGCTTTCGGGCAAGAAGACTTGTAGAAGTCGTAACGCAATGGCCCTGCCATCGTCTTCGCGCCCAACGGAGGAGCTGCCGACATGAGGAGCATGAGCACAATGGCCATGCGTGTCGCCATCATCAGGTGCTTCATTAGCTCTTGTTCACCCTGGCTTCAAATACAAGAGATGCTTGAGGTTAGGCTTGTTTCGGGGATACTTATAGAGGCCATACTACGTACAGTCTCCCTTGGATCCCAGCTGTTATCAGGACATCCAAGATATTCATGGTGCCACATTGGTGACTTTCAGTTTGATTAATAAATTAGTACTCATTAATGAGCAATTGGTCCTATCAAGTCAAAGGAATCCTCTTTCTTGGTCGGTTCTGGGTACAGCCCTAGTATTACTGCATTATATCTAAGAGAAAACAAATGCAAAAGAGTCTTACTCTACGTTTTCGAACGAGCATCACAACAAACATATATGGGAGAATGTGTTATCTGTCGGTAATAGTGATATTTTGCCATCACAATCTTTGGAATTCACATGCGATCATTCGTTCATATCTCTTAGTTTTCGAACGCCAATTGATGTAAATATATGTCAATTGGTCATCCTAACCGGCCACGCCTTTGCATGTTTATTATAGCAATTATCTAAATATTTTTTTTTGTGACCTCCATACTTCAACCCGTATAAATCAGGTTATTGAAAGTTTAGATCATAGTAAAGATTGCAAAAATGCCAAAGGGCCTCTGGTTGAGTTGGCTAGAGGAACCCAGCGGCACTCCTCAGGTCCTGGGTTCGATTCCCGGTGGGAGTGAATTTCAGGCTGAGGTTAAAAAATTCCCCTCGTCTGTTCTATGGCCAAAGCACAGGTCTAAGGTCCGGCCCGGTTGTGGTCATCTCACATGGGCTACGGTGCCGCTGTGTAAGGGTGGGGCAGAGGTTCGGGGGTTTTCTGGATCTGTGTGAGAGGATCTTCTCCTCCTCAATAGAAAGCCCGGGGGCCGTCATACCCCCCGCAGGTCCAGTTTTTTTTTTAAAGATTGCAAAAGGGACTATAGCCTTGTGGTCACAAGAGCCTCAGTAGCCTCGTAGGTCCTCAGTTCGACTTCTCATGGAAGAAAAATTTCTAGATTTTAATGACATTGTGCTTTCAGCGGTAGGCGACACTGCTATCGACAGCGAGGCACCAGTGGTGACTTCGTCAATCTCGAGAATTTGCTGGCTCATTCTTCTTCGAAGATGCTCACATAGTTGTAGAGTTTATTACGTACGTGTGCTCATTAGGGTGAGTGTGCATGTTGTGAGTGTCTGATTTGTACTGTGTAATAGCAAAAAAAGAAGATCATTGTAAAGATCAAACATTTTTTTTACCCTAAACCAACAACTATGCAGGATGCAGCATCGACGGAAACATCTGCTATAGCATCAGCGGCAACAAAATCCCTGTTATGCAGGCCCATGGAACCAGAGAACCCAATGTAGGTCCCTTCGCTGGTTGCCCCTAGACGCTGCTCAACGGCGGCGCACGATAGGGAGGCCCCGCCGACCTCGCTTGCTACTTCCCGCCAGCCAATAAAAAGCATCCTGAGGCCCACCATCGGCCCGTTGGAATCCCGTTTTGAGCCATGATGTATCCCGGATAAAGAAAAACGGGCCTGAAAAACAGGACCATCCCGGTCCAAAACGGGATTCCGAGGAAACAGAACAAAAATGCTGCCGCCGTTTTCTATCCTGCCTCCTGTATTTTTTTCCGTTTCCATCTATTCCTGTTTGACACTAAAAATTCGGAAACAAACGGAAACATTTCACTTATACGGTGTTACGGGAGCCGGTCGGGACGGGATTTTCCCATCCCATTTTCACCCCTATCTGCAAGGTCTGGATCAATGGACTGCTTCTCTTTGTTGCAGGGAGAGGTTCAAATCCAAGTCTCATAGAACCCGGCCATGATCTTGAGTAGGATGCAGAGTCATTTCTTCTCCGTCGTGGATCTCTTGGGGTTACTCGTTCAAGTCAAAAAGGGGACGAGGAGAAACATTCAAGTCCAGGGAAACTTTCATCTGAATCTAGGGAGAAGCTCGCGTTTTGCTCTCCAAAACTAATCGGAGGAGTAAAGCCTCTACCCGCCAAGCCCGCACGTGCTTTTAAATTTCAGATGAGCGCAGTGTCCGCGCGTTGCATTGCTTCCAGAAAATTCACCATTTCACTGGTTTGGCCCTTTCTTTAGTCAGGGGCAATTTGGTCATTTCTTTCAAGAAACTTGGTCGCCTTGGGCAATGTGCCTTGATAAAAATGGAATGGAGGTTGGTATTTTTGAATTGTTTTAATGAATATGTAACATTGTCATTTCTTATATCATTATAATCATTTCTTGATGCTCTAGCCCTCAGGCTAGCTAGTGGCAGCCATGAATAGTCCCGACTAACCTAAATTAAACAACTGAAAAGAAGCCATTGAATAGTGTAAGAGGGAACATATTGCGTATAATGGGTCGATATATTGCAATGAACAAAGTACAAGATATGGGTGCAAGACACCTCCCCGGATACATATCGCGGTATGTGATATACAATATGTTGCCTACCAAGTACACTCTAACATCCCTCAGAGTAATAACGGGGGCACCGCAGTTGGTGAGACTGAAAAAGAAGAGAAAGATAGAAGCCAACGAACTGACCTCCCTTCATAGATGTAGTGTTGTTGCAGTGTGAATGATGTGTCTGTAGAGAAAACCAGCGAGTAACTCATGAGGATGCTAGCCTTTTAATTGCTGCCAACTATCGAGGTAGCCGAAAGCACATGCATATTGTCGTGATCGAGAAGGTCATGGTTGAGGTAGCTATGGTCGAAGAAGCTGAAGTCAAGGTTACTGGTGTCAGGGAATACACACATGAAGCTGCGGGCGTTAGGAGGCGTCAATGAGAGGGTGCACGGAGATGCGCCAAGAAGAAGATGATGACGCGATCGAGACACTATGAAGAAGAAGGTTGATGCCAAAGTCGATGCTATTAAAACTATCATACATGAGGCATGGGTTGGATGAGCTGGGCCAGAAATGAGCAGGGGACGAAAAGGCACACATATGTGTCTATTAGAGGGACCATCATGAATAAGCACCAGGAGGAGACAAGAAGAGAAGGCCAACGAGATTGTTGCAGAGCATTGAGACGGAGTGTGCTGCTGTAACCTCCAATGAAGAGAAGACAACTCTGGTGACAAGGTTATATGGTCGAATAAGACTGAAAACATGACCAAAGCAGCGGCCAAAAAAGTGTCAATGCATGTATGCAGCCTGAAGAAGCACGGTATAGCAGTGCTGCTTGAAGAAGGAAAAAAAAAGTCGAGCAGCAAGACAAAGATCTTGCACATAATGTTTTGGGCTCATAGGTTCGCAAGAACGGTGTTGAAGATGCAACAAGTGACACAATAGACAATGTCACGCCTTGGTGGCACTTCTCTAGTATGTGGTGATCACGCTGGCCTAGGAGGTGCACGGATAACAATAGTTCACAGTGCAAACACCAACACATAGAGACCTCTAATGTAATGATTCACATATGTATATATATTAACTCTTAGTGTATCATGTAACTATACACATAATAATAAGGGGTAATTCTGTTATTACCCTCACTTATAAACTCTAATTGTGATTTTACCCTCAATCTTTTGATTTTGTGATTTCACCTCTGGTTTTTTAACCTAAAGCCAGAGTTTGCCCCTTACTGGGGTAAACTCTGGCTTCATGTTGAAAACCAGAGGTAAATCACAAAGTTGAAAAATGGAGAGTAAAATCACAATTAGAGTTTAGAGTGAGGGTAAAAATATAATTGTCTCCAATAATAATGTCTCGACCATTAAACCTTAGTGTGTTGGACACTGGCGAGCAGGTACCCACTGTAACAATGCGTCAGACAGTGGTGTAGTGAGTCGCGCTGTGTTGAGGTAGGCACAAGGCTGGAGATTGAACTAACATGCATGGAAATAATGCGTCAGAAGGTGGTGTAGCTAGTGACTCGCTGAGTTGAGGTATGCAGAAGGTTGGAGATTGAACGAACATGGAAACAAAATGGTTGAATATGAATGAAAATAACAAATAGAGTAAAGTGCACAGACAATCCTTAAATTTGTCCGGATGTGTCCTCTAGGTCCCCATACTCTTAAATTCTGATTATGGCTCCTTAAACTTAGCATTGGTGTCATTTAGGTCTCTATACTCTCAAAATGAAAATTTAACTCCTCAAACTTGACCTTAAACTTAGCATTGGGTATCATTTAGGTCCCTATATTCTAAAAATATAGTGCTATTCCACTTAAATTGGTTTAATTGGGCGATTTAATGCAAATCTGACCACCTTAACGAACACTATTCTCCGACAAAATTGGGGAGTGAATATGTATTGTTTATTATTCGTAGGGTTTGTATTATTCGCTAGTTTTATTACTTGTGACTAGAGTTTGCAACTATTTTAAAATTTAATGCACCAATGCTAAACTAAATTCATGGTTTCATTTTTTCGAAATAAAAATAGGTTAATCAGATGCAGAGCAAGACAATTTTGATTCCTGCTCACTTGAATGAACAAGAACATCAAAGTATTAGCCAATTAGGCAAACCTTGCGTAGAACACAGCTCATTGCAACTACATATCTTAAAGGCTCATGTAACACCCCTACTTTTGGAGCAAAGAGAAAAGAAGAAAAGAAAAATAAAAAGGAATAAAAATTACTCCAAATTAAAATTTTTTGTCCAACCTCTTACCTTGAAATGAATTTTCAAAATAAAATTCACTAAATAAATCAAAAGCTAGTTTGAATTTGAAAATTTCTAAATATTTAAAACTTGTGCTCAAGTGTTTGCCCTCATTTAAAAATATATTAAAAATTTGAAGCTTTTGAGTTTCCAACAAATGAAATCAAAGTAGAATTTATTTCCAAGTTGACTTTCAATTTTTTTTTTTGAATTTTAAACTTGCATAAAACTTCATCATATGCATTTCTGAGTTTTATTTGATTTATTTTGAGAGTTTGATCAACCTTTGTTTTTATTTGAATTCGAAATCCCTTCAAATTTCAAATCCCAGAAAAGAAAAGCCTTTTTCTTTTCCCTATTTCCCTTGGGCCCAATCCTCTTTCTCTTTTCTTCCGGCCCAACCCGCTTCTCCTTTCATTTTTCTTTTTCTCCCTTTTCCTCCCGGGCCACGACCGCTCCGGCCCAGCAGACCCCGAGCCAGCCCATCCTTCCGGCCCAGCGCGCGCAGCCCACCTCCGCAGCCCACCACCCTCTTCTCTTGCTGACGCGTGGGGCCGCGCTGTCAGCTTCTTCCTCCGTCACGTCCCGTCGCCACCGCGGAATCCGGCGACGCCCATACCGCCGCCGACGTCAGCCACAGCACCGCCGCCCTGTAGCCACCGCCCTACTGTGCTCCACCGCCTTCGCCGCCCTTAAATTGACACTGGGTCGCTCTCCTTCCCCTCTTTTCCTCATTCGCGCGAGCTCGAGCTTCCGTCGAGCGAGCTAGGGTTCCGGCGAACCCTTTCCTACCGTCGACGACGCGCTTCCCTCTACGCTCGAGCGCTCTGCGAGCTGCCCCGCCTCCCTCTCCCTCTCGCGCGCCCCTTCTCCCTTCCGCTCCGCGCGCACAAGCATCTCCCCGTCGAGCGCCGCCGCCACTGAAGCGCCTTCCCCGACTCCGGCCGTCACTGGACGACCTCCAGCCCGCCTGAGCTTCCGGTGAGGTCCGCGCCTCGCCCCTCTTGCTCTCCCTCCTCTTCTTTTTCTCCCTCCCCGCGTGCGCGTTCAACTTCACCATGCGTCGCCGCCGCCATCAACCTCGGCGAGCGACTGCCGCCGAACCTGGCCCCCTCGACGTCGACACGCTACCCAAAGGGATCCGCCCCGACGCCCTCTTTCCCCGCGGCCATTTGTTCTCCGCGCTCCGCCTCCCTAGCCGCCGCCGGCGAGGATTCCGGCAGCCCGCCGCCGCGCGCGACGCCCCGGTCCACCGTGGACCGGTGGACCGCCGCCCCGTCCCGGTCCATGGACCCTGTGGACCCAGTCCACTGGGTTTTCGATTTATTTTAAATCGATAATCCCCTTTATTGCGTCAGCACTACGCAATAAACATTTTCTAATACAAAAATAATTCCTAAAACCCTGAAAATCACGGGCCATGTACATTTTGCAGATAAGCCCCTGACCTTTTAAATAATCATGTTTAAGCCCTGCCTTTTTACAGAAAAGTACCTAAACTTTTCTGTAATTATGTTTTAGACCCTATCTTTTTGCACCAAAGCCCCTAAGCTTTCTCTATTTGTAGATAGGTCCCTAGAACTTCTCTGTAATTACAAGAAAAGTCCTCTGTAATTACAGATAAGCCCCTAGAACTTCAAATATCCATATCTTTTCAACCATAGCTCCGTTTTGGGCGATTTTTGCGCCTACGCGTTCGTAGAAACGCATAGTACCTCATGGTACTATTATTGGAGCACTATCTTTGACCTAGATACCATCAATGACCCAAAACCCTCCCACCTATTATATCTTTTCCCGACAGTTATGCGATGTCTCACACGTCGCAACTACTATTCACCTAAACCTAACCAATCCTATGACGCTAAATATCCAATACCCTCCACATCACAACATACACTCGGCTTCATCTTTGTATCACCTATTTACTCATTCGCTCGCTAGCATTAAATCTAACGATATATCTTTTATGTCGTTTCACTTCAAAATCTAATAACCTCCTTCTATCACGAACTCAACTCCAAACCTAGCCTTGATCAATCATTGCTCAATCAAACCTAATCCAACAATGCCTGCAGCACCTATTCCAAAGCCCTCACCAAATCCTACCAAACCCTATCGTTTCATTATCCTCGGTTACAAGTACTCTTTTTTTGGATCTTATTGGAGTTATTAATTCGTTGCTATTCTAATTGCTAGTTGTCCTTATTTGATCTTGGTATTTTATCTGCAGTCGTGCATTCATGTCATACATGCTCACGTACACGTACCATCGTCATGCGTCCGACGCATAACGACCAACTTAATCAATAATAACTTAGGGCCTGTTTGGGGGAGCGGCAGCTTCTACGCTTTTCCCAGAATCGACCATACGAAGAAGCTAAAGGCCGCTGGTCCAAGAAGCGCGTTTTGGAGAAGCAAAGCGGCGGTGTTTGGCGTGCTAGCTTTTAGAATGGACATCAGCACAAGGTCGGCCATGGCAAGCGCCGTTCAACAACGACGGCAACTGTGAGAGGGAAGCTTAGCTCGGCGACTGTGAGAGGATGGGGATCGATGCACCGTCTCCCGCGCAGGGCTGTTCCACGAGCTGCGCGGCCGGGGCCTGTGCGCCGACGAGCACACGCTCCCGCCGCGCCCCGTCGGCCGCCCGCGCGCAGCTCCTCCAGTCCTCCACGGCGAGGAGGATGGCGAGGTAGGGGAGGGAGGATGGGGACGGCGTCACGCAGGTCAGGATGGCACGACACAGAGGGAGGGCGCGAGGAGGGAAAGGACGCAGGGCGGCGACGCGACCGCGTCGATCCCCGCCGGCCCGAGCTCGTCCACATCGATTGGAGGTCCGAGCTTGTCCGAATCGATGGGAGGCCTGAGCTCATCCCCTCCTCCGCATCGCGAATTCGAGCACGCGCTCGGCGCCGCCTCCTTCTCCGGCGCCGCCGTCCTCAATCCCGTGCGCTGGTGGACGAGGAGTGAGCTGCTGGTGCGTGGATGTGAGGAGAGGAGTGAGGGAGGGAGAGAGGGAGACGACGGGGAGGGATGAGAGATGGATGGGCGAGGCCAAAAGCTCGAGAAGCGGCAGTTTACTCGATTCTCCGGATATAGTTCATTTTTACTGTAGTACTTCGCTTCCGGAGCTTTTGCGGTTTGCAAAAGCAAACCCGTTTGGGGTAGCTTTTGCGGTTTGGAGCTTTCTGGAGAAGCAAAAGTTGAAATAAGCTTTCCCAAACAGGGCCTTAGTCTTAGTAATTAATCAATCTAATAAGTAATTAATAGCTAAATCATCATTAGTTAACGATATAAGGTATAGGAGCCCTAAGCTGACACACCTTGTACTTTGTACACGTGTTGCATGAACCTTTATATAGGTTACTACCTGTATGAAGGCTAGTGCCACGAATGTACGAAGAACACGTACACACGCCGTCCCCGTCACTTCATGCATTCATGCTCTTGCTCTCCTCTTCGTGTTTAGCATCCCTCATTTACACCAAAAGCCATAGAGTATGATGCATCACCCCTAATGGCCTTTTTAAGGTAACAAAACCTCGTTAAAGTAAAACTAGATGCATCATCTGTATCTTGAGTCTTTTGTTCTTCATTTGCTTTCTATCGGTTTTAATTGGAGTTAATTGGATCTTATTCGGCTCTTTTCGCTCTTTATTTTCTTTTGCGGTAGTTTATTTATACGTAGTATTTCTATGCGTTAGATTACGCGAGAATCGAGGAAAAGCCAGAAGAATCCAAGCACTCGTCGAGGAATCTTATATCAAGACCCGTCGAAAGATACGAGCTTCAAGAAAGGACTCGAAGGCATCAACTTCGACAGAAAAGACCGAAGACCCAGAACTTAAAGATTAGGAAAGCGATTATCAGGCAAGCCCTAACTTCCCCTTGATCATATTGACCCTATGATTGCAAATAATCCCACTTAGAGTCTGTTTTCAAATAAAGTATGCATTATATTTAAAAGTGATTTACAAGCTTAGTATGTCCTAAGTACTTGTTGATTGCCATGCCTTGTTTTTGCTTATCCTGATTCCTTGTTAAACCTAGGGACCCACATCATTAATTCTTTAATGATGTGTTGGATTAAAATGCTGCTTAGGACCTGTCACATGTGTACTTAATTAATCTTGCTCACATGCTTTTGTGTTAAAATGTGTGAGTGATTGGTGGTGTGAGTAAATGTGAAAATGGGTGGGTTTAATGATAAAAGTGCAACCCATAGTGGGGGATGTTATGGCGGGATCAGGTGAGGTAGTCCTCAGTGGGGAGGCTATCTCTGGGACGCCCTTCCTCGTGGGGATTGGCTATTGAAGATGCCTGATTCGGTCGTATAAGGACCGGTTCATGTGCCGCCTGGTCTAGCACCTCCCGTACAACCACAAGCCTTGTATGGGAAAGGTTTGGAACCACACCCTACTATAGCGTTCACCCGGTACCCACCAGGAGGCTGGAGTGGCAAACGGAAGCCAGGAGAAGACTCGACGAGGTTGGCGTTGAGTCCGGCATGTGGAGACAATTCTGGCCTGTGGCCATTCTATTATATGATGATGGAAGCCCCTGGTTGGTGTTTTTCCGTGGTGGTGCCGTGGTGACGCCAAGTAGGTACGGAACCATTAGTATACCAGTCCAAACCGCGATATCGGGGAGGACTGGTGTACCTTGTGGGGAAAGTGTACAACCTCTGCAGAGGATAAGAATCTATCCGGATAGCCGTGTTCCACGGTACTGGACAACGCGAAAGCTATGGCCACACAATGATTAGACTTTCCCGTGTGAGTTGTCCTTGGCGTGTTTTTGGAAAACACCAGCGTGGAGTCGTGCGCTGGTTTCCTGCCAGCATTAAAATTTGGGAACTGGCGGGATGGATTGCATCTCCCCCAGGGCCAACCAACCCCACTAAATATAATGACAATACCTGACTGTAGTTTGCGAACTGTTTTATTTTCAAAAACAACCCTTGCACAAAATTGGCTTTTCGCCGATATGATAAACCTCAGCCTCATCCTTGTTTATACCCTTGCATATATTTACCCCTTGTGTTAGGGTTTGCTGAGTACCTTATGTACTCACGCGTTTGCGATTGATGTTTTTAGTAGGAGAAGTCTTCGTAGGAGGCGACGAAGTTTTGGTTTTCGGTTCTGCTTCTCAAATCTGCCTGTGGCTTGGGTCGTGCTTTCCGCTGCCTGTGTGTGATTGCTTCGCCTTTACTTGACGGAAGGACTTGGATACTTCTGCATCCTTGTCGTACCGCCACTAAAGGTTCAATATATCAGGTACTATACCTATTTACCTATCCGATGTATGCTTTTGATTATCATATCTGTGTTCCTGTGCGTATCAGCTACTGATCCAGAGACTGATACATGATGCACAGAGTGCTCCAGAAATGGGGTACGACAGCTCATTACCTACAACACGGCCCAATCTTAGAGACATCACCTAATCACTATCGCTATAATTTGTCGAAGATCAATAAAGAAAATGAATTGAAGAACAAAACAGATCTAGCAATATTTAGCTGACAAGCAGAATGATGTACTTTTGTTGTTTAGCATCATGGTGTTTATCAATATTTTATACACATATTTAAGCTGAAATTCATGTTAATTTAAATATAATTAAGTTATAATTATAGAACTAAACAATTTGATTGGGACAACGATGTATTTTGAAGCTATAAGACCTAGATGACACGTGAAGCCAATTTGGAGACGTAGATTTTTCCTTTTGAGTGTATAGAGACCTAAATGGCATCTGAGGCTAAATTTAGGGAGTGAAAACTACGTGACAAGGTCGAATAAGTTTAAGGATCTTTAAAGTGCACATCTAATATCGTACTTTTTCTAATGATTATGTCCACAAACAGTGCCTTCTCATTACAAGATTTCTAATCTTTTCCAACCAATTTCATGTAATGGTCAACAATTTATATTATTTTTTTACATATCTTCTAAAACTGTTGCGAATGAGTATGTTGGTAAAATAACTAAAACTGCAGGGAAAGATACAATTTATATTAGGAAAACTGTTGCCACTCGAGAAAAATACTCTAAAGTGTTAGAACTGTCAGCCACTTCAAATAAAATTGTAGGGAAATATCAGAAATCTTGTAGTGTCTATACTTAATTATCTATATATCTGCTTAACAACTGAGGCTGGAAACTTGATAGTACATATGTACAACATGGGCAATGAATGTAAGACAGGGTTCACCGTTTGTAATTTTCCATCATATATGTTAGTTTACTCTCTGTCCTATGCACTGTTTTTCTAGACGCGCGTCTAATGCGTCTAGACGGTGTCTACACGTAAGATCACTTGAGGTGAACTAATTTGAATCTAGGACCTAGTCACCACTCTAGACACAAAACGCGTCTAATACCGTTTAGATGGTCTTTAACACATGGCCTATAAACACGCTCTAAATATGTTTAGATAGCATAATGCGTGTCTGGACAATCATGTAGACCAACAAGACGTGGTCCATATGGATTATGAGCAGGAGCAAGTGGAAGATGTTGATGATTAAACCAATGCATTCAAATAATTTATTATGAATTGGTTATTTATTTAATATGCAGTTCATGCTTATTATGTTTATAACTTGTGAGAATTGAGAACTAATAAGTGTGAACTCTGTCAACTTTGATATTTGTCATTTTCAATGCTATATACTTCATATTTTCTACTGCCACGGTACAAAAGTACTATTCTTTGGATTTTCTGCTGCAATAGTGCAAAAAAGTATAATATGTTTAATGATTCTAGACGTCGTCTAGTCCGTGTAGACGCTAGTCGCCAGCCCAATGCCTAGCGTCTCACAATTGGTAAACACATCCTTCTACTGATGTTGGCTTGTTTTCTTGATGTTAAAGACGATGTAACTTTTGTTTAAGGGCTATGTCGATGTCTGCAAGGAGCGCGCGGTTCCTCGAAGTGGTCGACCTCGACCTTAGTCTAGGATTGCTTGGCCTCAACCTCAGTGTCGGTGTTCTCCGTTTTGTGAACATCATCGTCGGTGGCCAGGTCCTGCCTCAAGAAGGCTGACCAACTTGATGCTTGCTCTACAAAATGCAACACCGTAATCACCTTCTATATTTCACCATGCCTCCTCCACGATGCCGCCGACGATGGCACTCCTCTCCTTCATGCCCACGTGACTCATGTTATGCACGTACTTTGGAGTCTTATTTTTTCTATTATCTATGGACTTCGCGTTCAACTATATTTGAATCGTTATGTTCCTGAACAATGAATTATATATGGCATACATTAGCTTGTCCCAAAGATTCTGATGGCAATATATATCACTGCAACATGTTGTCCCTCATGCTCGTGTGGCAGTGCTCCTCTTTCGAGAAGTAGGACTCTATCACACATCGGTTTCGTTATTACTACTGCATATCACTAACCGGTAACCAAGATGAAGATTCTTTGACTTGCTTGGGGTAACTAAACAAGGAGAGCTGTGTATATGAATGAACCCACGTGAATTAACTTGTCCCAAAGATTCTGATGGAAATATATATGAGTGCAACACATTCTCCCATATATTCATTGTGGCGGGGCTTCTCTTGTGAAAATGCAAAGTAAGACTTTTTCACATCGGTTTCTTTTTTTTTTTCTACTGCATCTGTTACCGGCAACCAAGAAGAGGATTCTTCGAATTGCTTGGGGAAACTAAACAGTAAGAGGATTCTTTGAATTATTTTCTCAGATCGATTGAAGTCAAACATCACCGATGCGATTATCTTGAGCCCGCTTGTCCTAAAGGATCCATCTCTCTGTTTATTAACTTTGCACCGTGAACACTCGCTCGTACAGAGGGGAAGTAACAGGTCCTATAAATACATCCCAAAAACCGTATCATTGTCACCATCAAAAGCAGCTTAATTATACATTGCCTGTATGCACTTCTCTTTCACTGCTGTTTCACAAACATATATAGCTTCTACAAGATGATGAAGCGCATGGGAGAATGTTGATCAAGATGATGAAGCATATCGTGATGGCGACCTACGTGACCATTGTGGTGATGCTCCTTCTTTTGGTGGCTCCCGCATTGAGTGGGAACTCGATGGCATGGCCGTTGCAATACGACTACTACAGCTCATCGTGCCCAAAAGCTGAGGCGGTGGTCCGCAAAACCACGGAGGAGATTATTGCCGGGAACCCAACAATGGGGGCTGCCTTTCTCAATATGTTTTTCTATGATTGTTTTAACCAGGTAATCAACGAATTGACTTCCTATTAATTTTATTGTGAAAAATCAACGTTTTTGTCTTGATTTCGCTATTACATGTCGGTAGAGTCAATTAATGTGGTATACGTAGTTTTGTAACTATCACATGTAGATTACGTATATATTGTTTGAATCAAGCATATACAGATCAAAGTGCAATATATAAACTCACAAAGTAATGGTTGTTGCAGGGTTGTGATGCCTCCCTTCTGCTTGACCCAACGGAGGAAGAACCGGAGGTGGAGAAGTCGTGGATGCCCAAGCACCTGCGCGCCTACGACGCCATGGACAAGATCAAGGCGGCCGTGGAGGCTGTCTGCCCCGGCGTCGTCTCCTGCGCCGACATCATCGCGTTGGCGGCCCGCGACTCCGTCACCGTCTCCGGAGGCTTCTCCTTCCCCATGCCCACCGGCCGCCGCGACGCGCTGGTCTCCATCGCGTACGACGACGACGAGCCCCCGAATCCGAACTTCATGCTTCACAGCCTCATCGACATCTTCGCCATTAGGGGCCTGGACGTCGACGACCTGGTGGCGCTCTCCGGCGCGCACTCATTCGGCATCTCACACTGCACCGATGTCATCGGCTACCCGACCTTCGCGTGGAACTCCACCTTCGCTGACGAGCTTAGAAGGGTGTGCCTGCCGCGGTCCCGGTACGGCGAGATGGGCCCGGTGCTGAACAACAACCGGGTGACGGACCCCAACGTCCTGAGCAACCAGTACTATAGCAACGTGCTCTCCGGGCGGGTGCTCTTCCTGTCCGACCTGACGCTGTTGAGCCGCAACGACACGGCCGCCAAGGTCGCGTACTTTGCTGGCAACCCGCTCGCGTGGAAGGCGCACTTTGCGAAGGCGCTGGTGAAGATGGGCGGAGTCCGTGTGTTCTCCGGGACCGATGGTGAGGTCAGGAAGGTCTGCAACGCCACCAATAACTGATCGAGTTACAGCTTGCGGCCGCCGGCCGGTAGCTAGAAGTATACTATGTCTTGGGAATAAAGTATCTCTTGATATTAAGGCTCTGTTTGGATCCCTTAGCCAGCTAATTTTAATCAACTAAAACATTAGCCAGCTAATTTTTTAGTCAATTAATTTTAGGAGGTGTTTGTTTGGATCCCTGTCTAATGTCTTTTGCTTTTGTTCTTTTCTTGCCTTTTTTATGTGTTTCTTGCATTTTTCATATGTTTAGTCGAATTTAGTAGCTTTAAGGTGACTAGGGGTTAAAAATTTAGGAGATTTTAGGGATCCAAACAGGGCCTAACTAGTTGTGTTAATATGTAGTACGCATTTTCATCACTACAGACGTAGACGTATATGTATATGTTGCTATACGTGCTATCGGGTTACGTACTCGTCCAGAGAGTGCCGTCTGTTTTGTTTGAGCACAGCGTCCTTTGCTATGAAAAGGGGATCACTGAGCCAGAGCGTATGTGCATACCTAAAATAGATAGGCCTCGTTTGGCATGGATTCTTCAAAAAATAGCTTCTCCACAAAATAGTTTTTTAAAAAAATAGCTTCTTTAAAAAAAACAGCTTCTATGCAAGAAGCCCTTTTTAAAATGTTTGGCAAAATAGCTTCTCTTATGGATTCCAATACAAATATGAGTAAAAAAGTCATGAGAATCTATGTTTTTATAGATTCTGGATTCTAGTACAAAATTGAGAAGTGCTTCTTGATAAGAGAAGCAGAATCTGTTTTGGTTTGAACCCTTTGGCAAGCTTCTCCAAGAATCTGGAGGAGAAGCACTTTTAGAATCTCTGCCAAACAAAGCCTTAGTTTTATGGTGCGTTTGCAAGGTACTGCCGCGCCGCGCTCCGGGAGCGAGCACTGCTGCTCCGTCCCATCGGCTTCGACTAGCAGCCAGCCAATGATCAGCGGCGGCAGTGCCAGTGTGATTCGACCTCCCGTGCTGGGGCGCCGAGACGTCAAGCTGAAGCTGGTGCAGGCCGGCACGGTCGCGGCGTCGCCTTCTCCTGTAGCTGTACCCCGCCACGCGCGTACTCGACGACAACCCTGCCGCGCACGACCGGCGCGGCACCTTGGGGATGGCCGACACCGAGCTCGGGGCAGTGGGAATGGCGGCATTATCAAGACGCTGGTCGATGAATTGGTCGCGTTTTGTCCACAACTCTCCTCTCAACCCGATCCCCTCGAGAACACTGAACACTCCCCTCGCTTTGTCCGGTAAGGCAAGCATTTGAGAGCCTGAGGAGAAGAGAATACCGGTGCGGCGCTGGACGCTCGGCTTTTGTTGTCCTCGGCAGGCCAGCCCAACAAGGTGAGCTCAAAACCTGCAACGCGTTGATCTTGTGGACCGGCGCACGACGCATGACATGGCGACCTCACGGAGCTCTGGTGCGGCGGGGTGGCAGTGACGGAGTAACCAGATTGCATGGATCTGAAGTTACAAGGAAGGGCGGAGGTTGCAAGTCAAAGACAAGATGCGGAAACATGTTGGCCGACGTTGCCTCACTGGAAGACCGAGCCACCATGGCCGGCGGGAGAGAGGGAGGCGAAGAGAGCAAGCTCGGGGATGGAGATGGGAGGGATAATTCCCAGGACACCACTACTAAAAATGTCCATCCAAAGAACAACATCAGTGAAGGGAGCCATCCACATGACACTGACAACTGAATGGACATTTGTGCCCTTCTCTTCTCTTCTGCTCCTCACCTCCTACCCAAGCCATGGTGAATCCTTGATTGCAGGTGAAAGAATGAGCAGCGGCGCGGCAGAGGGCAGAGCGGCGCTCGTTGCGGCGGCACGGCGGGTGGCATGACGGGCGGGGCAGGGCGGCGCTCGTCGCGGCGGCGCGACGGACGGGACCGGCGCGCGCCGCGACGGGCTGGGCAGCGGCGCTCGGTGCGGCGACGCGTGTCACGGCCGCCAACGTGGCGGTGCACCGAGCGAGGCAGGACGGCCATGGATGAAGTTAAGGGCAAAAATGTCATTTACATACCTGTTTTGGCCCAAAAAAAAGAAGAAAATGAGATTTCAGGAGGATAATGTTGTTGTAAGATGATGTCATGTGGATGGTTTCTTTTAATGATGTTGTTTTTTAGATGGACACCTTTAGTAGTGGTGTCCTGTGAATTATCCTTCTCGGGATGGAGATGGGGAACCAATAATTCAAGCACGCACAAGAGATAAGGCGGAAACATTTCGGGCCGGGTGGGCCACGTAACTTAGAAAGTTGTGTGCGTATGTTACCCGAAATGAGCACCATATCCTATACGATCGCAGGGTATGGCCTCAATTCCCCGGAGGTATTCCCCCCTGTGGGCCCATCCCGTGCGGATCTCAAAGCCAAGCTTGGACGGCTGAATGTCCCAGAGGACGTGTTCTCAAGAGCTACATAAACTTTCCGCTCTAACCATAGGATGTTGGAGTAAATTTGAAAGACCTGCATGTATTTTGATGAAACTATCACAAAACTAGCAGATTTAAAGTTGCTGCATCAGAAAACTAAATATTTTAATTAGAATATTGTCACAAAACTACATATATATTGTATAGATGCTCTTATGAGACTTCAAGTGGCTCTCCATTGTCATGTGTAGCAACATCTCTAAAATCAGCACTACAAGGTTTTGGGTCTAATGCCACCAAATTTATTGCCACACCATGATTTTTGTTGCAATACATAGGGGTTATTGCGACAATGGCCGATTTTGGTTGCGATAGGAAGACATGTTGCCACGAACTGTGTAGTGTTGTAATTTTAATTTCGGTGGTTGCAATAAGTAAGATATATTGCAACACAAAAATGTGTGTTGTATTTATGGCACAGTTGTTGCCAATTTTTTTGTAATGGTTGCAATATCTGAGTATATTGCAACGAATATTAAACGTTGTAATTAGTTCTATCATGTGTTGCAAAAGAACCTATGTTATGGCAGCATAAAAGTAAATTGTGCAAAAAGGACACTTAGATATAGCAACACAAATCTTATCGTTGCAACAAGTCTTACATATAGCAACAAAAACCGGAATCGTTGCTACTACCTATATACTATTGCAACAATATTTAGTTGTTGGTATTTAGACCACTTTTGGACCGCGACCCTAGTCGTGGCCTAAAATCCCCCAAGTTCATGGCCCAAAATCACCAAACTCGTGGCTCAAAACTCCCAATTTCGTAAGACACAAATTGAACCGCGGCTTGAGACCCAACCTTGTTGTTTTTGTTGGTTGATCTCTCAAACAAATATTGCACGTGGTGGCTCAAAGTTTTGGGTCAACTTATTTATTAATCAGCTTGCTAATTACGTACTTTTTTTTTGCTAGTTATTTTTTCATAAAGGCCCCGGCGTACACAAGACCGAGTCCTACTGGGGGCTCCCTATGCCTAACGCGCGCTACAAATAAACAAGTTGTAGCGCGGCCCAAGCCCACTAGACTTCGCGCGCGTGGCCGGCCAGTGGCCAGCGAGAGATTCTCTCGCGCATCAGCAGAGGCACAGCGCGTTTTGTTTTGACTTTTTCCCCGTACAGTTGGTGTGAGTATTTGTTTTCACGCATCTGGTTGGTGGACCTATATTTTAACATAGGATTTGCTAACTTTTAAGTGATTGATAGTATTTTGTAGATTTCTCAGTTATATTTTTAGAAAAATAAAAATATGCTGCTAAAACAATGAAACTTTACTGCTAGAACAATGAAAATATACTACTGAAACAATAAAACTATACTGCTAGAACAATGATAGTATACTGCTGGAACAATGAAATTCTACCGCTAGAACAGTGAAAATATACTGCTCGAACAATGAAACTCTACTGCTAGAACAGTGAAAATATACTGCTGGAACAATAAACCTCTACTGCTAAAACAATGAAAATATACTGCTGGAACAATGAAACTCTACTGCTGAAACAATTTAAAAATATTACTGGAACAATGAAAATATACTGCAGTAACAATGTTTAAATAATACATTTAAAATTTTTAATTCAAAATAAATAAAAATATATTCATGTGGGATCTTTTGTTGCATTAATTACAAAAATCATCATGGTTCAAACGGATTTAAAAACGGAGTTACGGTTAAAGAGAAAAATCAATTTAAAGTTCAAATCAAACTTAAATCCACGCTATCCAATGCTTTTGCAACACGTGGCTGGGTTAGCTTTCATCCCGCAGCTGACGCGCGGTGGAATTCCTCCGTCGCCGCATGGGCTTTTCTCCGTCCGTTCCACGCGTGCATCAATCTCCAGGCGCGCTACCCGGTGCTTCCCGGTAGCGCGCGCTATTTATAGTGTTTCCGGTCCTACTGTTTTACCCAATCGATCGAAGCTGACGGGTGCGATTGTGAAGGCTTGGACGTTGTCACGGCGTAGCTTGACGCATCGGCAGGTCGACCTCGCGGCCTCGCGGGGCGCTTTGGGGACGGCGCCGTTGTCGGGCCTAAAGTCTTGAAAATCGTTGCCCAAAATTCTCCCAAGTTAATTCAACCCGAGATGTGGACCACGGCCCAATCCAATCTCGTCGTCTTGTGGTCGACCTCTCCAGAAAATGTTGCAGGCGTGTGCCCCATCTTGGCCCAGAGCTTTTTTACTAGTTTTCTAATTACTAAAAGGCCATGGCCTAGGTGAAAAGTGCTTGCGTGCCTAAGCAAGGGCCGTTTCCACATCGATCGAAGTCAGTTTGGCTTGGTTTCGTAGAGTCCTTGGAGTGTTCGACTCGTGTGTAATCGTACGGTGACACGGCGCAGCTTGATGGATTAGACGCGGACAGGTCATGCGGTTTGGGTTCAACTAGAACGACAGAAAAAAGAAGCAGAAGGACAAAGGATTTCGTGCGTAGCACTACAAAGTATAACTAATGAGCTTATCAAAATTACTAGCTGGCTGTCCTATACAGGTGGTAATTTATTGTTGCGGTGAAGTACAGGTCGTGAGTTCAAGCTTGCGTTATGCCTCTTTTATTCGATCATTTTTTTATCAATCAGGATAAAAAAAAAAAAAAAAAGGAGACAAAACTAGTACTGATATGAAGAATCGAAATGTTGATCCAACCATCCCACGTAGCTTACCACTACACCATTGTTTTCAGTTATAACTTCAACTGAATTAATATATTTTATTGTAAACCACGCAGCTTATCCTGGGCATGACGCAGGTGGGCGGAACAAAGGCTGTGTTACGTCTTCTTCTCCATGCTCGGACTTCGACCAATGTCACAGGCGGTTTGAGGCCACAACAACGGTGAACTTCCAACTGACAATTCTGCTTCAATTTTTACCTTTACAGCGAGTCATTCTATACAATAGATTACCAGTGCGTAGAAAGTTTTGAGGGTTTTTTACTTCAGAAAAATTGTTTTATCATGATTTCACCAAGGGCGGAACTTGAATGTGCAGCAATTTCTTCCCTAGAATAGCTGTTTTAAATATTTGGGTCCATATCATTGTACTGTACTAAACTGGACACATACTGCTGAAAGCCTGAAACAACTCCATTCTCATTTTCGGTTTGTATTTTTTTCGTCACTGTCATATCAATCCGGTAGACACTAACGCTATTGTTAGTATGTGTTAGAACATGAAAATGTTGGGGCAGGTTGAGTTCCTTCCATTACACTCTAGCAGCTTATTCGGTGCCCTCTGAGAATTTATCTTTTGTATCAATAAACCAAGAACCGAGCTCATTGTTCTCTGTCCTAAACTTAAATGTTGTATTCTCTCTCACCAAATTAATTTTGTCCCGTGTCCGTTTGAAATTTAACTTTTATTTGATATTTAAAAGCGTTTGATGTGCCCCTTTAACAATTAGCATATTAACTGAGCTCATTGAAGTTAAATTTTATGCCATCAACCATAAAGAAAAGGTAGCCATTGCACAAATGCTGAAGCCTTAGCCATGAAAATTTGAATGTGATTGAGCTTTGTGGGTATCATGAGCACTGTAGGAGCAGGCAATGCTCGTTCTTTGCATCAATCAACAAAGTTTTTTGTTTAATGCAAGAACCAATAAAAGAAACTATACTGGAATTACCCAAATGATTTTAATGCAGATGCAATTTTTGATGACAGGATAAAAGAGAGCTGACTATTTCACTCTGAATTGTCACCCAAGTACTCAAGATAATGCTTCAGTGCAAGGTAGAATTTTCAACGCTTGATATATTCAGAATTACAACATCTCTGTAAATGCCTCCAAATGAACTTCTACTGTTAGTTGTGCTTATTATTGTAGGACGAATGAAATATTAAACTTTCTGAGTAGCTAGATAAGTTTCCCCCCTAACAAGCTTCTCTAAATTCGTTGCATTCTAGTGCACTACGTCTGGTACACTGTTCTAGCAGTTCAGTCAATTCGTTGTTCCTTATAGTGCCTCTGTAATAAAACTATAAAACTAGCTAAGAGAATATGATCTTGGCATGCAGCTAAGTTTATTGGCTTGAGAATATGTTTGATGCTACTATAGCTTTAGGCTTCGGCAGAAGCTTACAGCATCCTATAGCATCAATTGTTCAGATAAACTGATAGTATTTTTGGTTTCTAACTGTAGGACAGAAATTCTGATAAACTGGGACATGTGATGGTGCCTACCTTGTCCTGTCGATGCTTGTGCTTGGAAAGAGGGGAAGCTTGCTGCATTTCCCAAAAGAAGTGCGCAGCTCGGTTATGAGAAGTGATGTATGAAGGATAAGACTGGAGGAATGTGCTGTCGACTCCTCTCTAGTGTTTGCTAATCGAAGTGTAGGGCTGTGCTTTAGGGCTGTTTATGATTTATACTTAACTGAAAGCCTTAAGTATAAACTATGGAAGCCCTAAGTATAAACTATGGAAGCCCTAAGTATAAACTATGGAAGTCTTGTACCATTTACTATGTAAATGGTATGAGACTTGCATGTTAATCCCAATCTGATATCATGATTTGAGCATTAAACTATATATATTTTTTTCTCTTGTGCAGTTTTAATTCTATTTTTTTAACCTTCAATCCAAGTGCAAATATGTGTGTTAGTACTGTATACTACCTCAAGGTGTTATCACTTTGATATTCAACTTTCTAATGTTGACAGTTAAGGGTTGTCACAACTTTCTTACACTGTTCTCATCAGATAGTGGTTGTCTTGACAATGTTTCCTCTGTTTGTTTGTAGGTTCTATGGTGAGGAAGATGGGAGGTGCTCTTGAGGAAGAAAAGTAGCAGCTGCAAGCTTTTTAGAAGATAGCTTGTTTCTTTTCTTTTTTCTCTGTTCATGGAAAAAGTTTTGTTGTTGATGAGATCACTATTTCAATGGGTTGTAAGGGTGAATGATGGATTGATTTCATTATATTAATAATATATATATGTGTTGCATCAATTTCTGTTGTGGAATAATTCTGTTGCATTACTGATTTATTGATGCTACATGCGGTTGTTACAATGATACACATTTCATTGCGATATTCTTTACATATAGCGACGACTCCTATTTCGTTGCGATATCCTTTAGGCATATAGCGATGACACATATTTTGTTGCGATATTCTTTATGCTTATAGCAACGACTCATATTTCATTGCGATACTTATTAAAGATATGGCAACGACGTATGTTGTTGCGATACCCATGAAGGATATAGCGACGACTATAACTTCGTTGCGATACCCTTCAAGCATATTGCAACACCATTGTAGTTATTGCCACCATCATATATCGTGGCAATATATGGTATTGCTACAAAATTCTGACGTTGCGAAATTACTTGATAGCAACAACCATACGTAGTTGCAATAACCACAATAGCAACGACGCCTGTTGTTGCAAATACCATTCTTGCAACACTAGTGCTTGTTGCGGATGCAACCCATTGCCACACCACACGTCGTTGCAACACACCAAAGTAATAGCAATGACTCAAAAAGGTGATGCAATACCCTATTGCAACAATAGCTCTTGCAACACCTCCCAACGCCCTGATTTAGTTGCAATTGCGCAATATTGCAACCAAAACACCCATATTGCAACACTTTTCAGCCGTGGCGCTAGGGTATTTTTCTTGTAGTGCAGTAGTTTTGTGGGAAAAAAAATCGATGCTAAGTTTTTAGATCTGTGAAGTTGTGGTTTATATATGTACCCGTAGTTTTGTGATAGAATCGGTAGATTTACATTTACGCAATGAGAGTAGCATATTAGTAATTCATTTATTTGAGAAGTAATGAAACAAAGTTATTTTCGGAACAGAACTTAGCGTGGTGACCAACGCCGGACATGCAAACTTGTAGGTTTCTGTTACTAGTGGTGGTTCACGACGAAGCACTTCTCCCTGATCTCGCCCTCATCGCCGGTGAGCACCTCAATCTTGCCCATCTTGACCATGGCTTTAGCGAACTTGGCCTCCCAGACCTTGTCGATGGCGGCGTGGAACTTGACGACCCCGGCCGTCCATTTGTTGTCGAGCAGGGTCTGGTCTGAGGTGAGCACGACCTTGTGGGCAAGCACGTTCTTGAAGTACTGGTTGTCGAAGCTCGCCGGCGTGACGGGATCGAGCGGCACCACCGTGGGGTCCATCTGGCCGTCGGAGGACGGCCAGGGGCACCGTGCCTTGAGCTCCGCCGCGTAGGCAGGGTTGATGGCCGGGTCCGTGGTCCCGACCTGGCCGGTGAAGTTGTAGAGGCGCTGCGTGAAGGAGGAGCAGTGCGATCTTCCGATGGTGTGCGCGCCGGAGAGCGTGACCATCTCGTCAGCGGTGAGCCCCTTGCGCCTGAAGCTGGCCACGAGCTCGCCGACGAGGTCGGTCGGGGCCGGGACGTTGTTTTTGAGCACCTCGTCGGCGACGGAGACGCGGCCGTCGCGGCGGCCCGAGGGGACCTGGTAGTCGATGCCGCCGGCGAGGAAGGCGCCGTCGCGCGCGGCGAAGGCGACGACGTCGGCGCAGGAGACGATGCGCGGGCAGTGTTGCTCGAGGACGGCCTTGGCGTCGTCGATGACGTCGAAGCCGCGCATGCTTGGGTTGTTGGCCGGCGAGTCCTTCTCCGCCGTGTTGGCAGGGGTGGAGTTGATGAGAATGGACGCGTCACAGCCGCGGACGAAGCAGTCGTGGAAGTGCATCCGGATCAAGCCCGCGCCGACACCGGGTTCACGGGCCAGGCCGCGGCGCACGGCGTTGCGGACGATCTCCTCCGCCTGCGGGCACGAGTGCTTGTAGAACCCGACCTCGAGCTCCTTCTTCGCCGGCGAGGCGTGCGCCACCGAGGCGACGGCGACGAGCGCCGCGCATGCCAGCACAAACCACGACGTCGACCTCATTGTGATTTGATCAGCAGCTGACGATTGCTGGTCGTGAACTAGTGCTTCCTCACTGCACTGTTTAACTCTGCGATCAAGTTAGCTGCTTGCTGCTAGCTGGGTTGTGATCGATGAGTTGGTTATGGCCTTATGGGATGAGGAGAAGAATGTCCCGTGGCTCTCTATTTATTTATACAGGGCGCATGCATAGGTTTGCAGTAGGGAATGCATTGTGTTTGTGCACCGAGTCAACAAGTGAGACCAAATCTTCGCGTCTCTCACTTTAGCTACAGTCCTGCTCGTTCCTTGCACCAACCGTTGTCATCTAGCTTGAGAGAGGAAGCCGACAACTCGGTTAATTTCTGTTTGCGTCACCAACTACCTAATGTTACCCAGACTTTGTAGTCTCATAGCGTAATCATTTGCAAAAGAGAGGTTCTAGAAAAATATGTGTGAAGGTTTGCTGTAGAATTCGAGGACAAAGTGCAACCTACAATCGTGGGATTAATAATGACACGGTCTATATGATATGAGACGACCTGGACAAACTGACAGAGCGTGAAGGATGACAAGCAGCGAGTTTAAAAGTTTGCTTCTCTTTCGTTTACTTTGTACATATAGTCAAGAACATCTGGGTTTTCATATAACAGTACATTAACTGTATTGGAGGAGTTGACGTCTGCATGCATGAACTATTCCCCAGAGACAGAATAGTGTGCAGCTTACTTACTCTTTTTTATTTATTTTTATTTAGCTTGCCGGACGCGACAAAATCCACGCAGCATGCTTTTGCACTATTTTGATTAAAGGATAAGCACCATACTTTTGGTCCGTTGAGGCAGCAGGTAGCTGCAAGAAGATACCTTCCACACCTCATTTCCGCAGAAACATGGCTCCGAGACCAAAGTCAAATTTAGACCACATCCGTACTGACACCGTTCATGATGAATTTTCTTTCAGCGTCACGATTACCCCTGTCATAGATGAACCGGCCCACAGCTGTACCAAAAAGTACTACTGTGAATTTTTGGCTGCCAAAATTTATAGATCTAGCTATGTCGACGATTTGAAACATTGAGGGCTTACACAGGAAACAAAAACAGTTTTGCCTCACATTAGTTATTTTATTTTTTGTGAAGTAAGACAATATGACACTCACAAACCCACACGAGTACTAAGCACCTCATCCATTCAAATACCAAGTACTGCAATGCAACTAAATTTCCCATACAAATAAGTTTTGTTTGTTCGGTGCTTGCTGATTCAGAATAGGGTGGCACTGACGTTTCATCTGAACTATGACCAGGCTGTGCTCCCTGATCTTCTTCGGCATCGCCATAATTTGCATCGCGGCGAACATTGTGCATCACTACGCTTCGCGGCGAACATTGTGCATCACTACACTGCATCAGGGCGAGCTCCTGACAGAGCGCATCCGGAGCCAGATGCTCGCCTAGATCCTGTACTTCGAGGTCGGGTGCTTCGTCGACGCGGACGAGAACTCAATCGAGCGGCCGCCAACGCGACGCTGGGCTTCTCCTTGGAACTCGCCGTGTCGTGGCAGCTCGCGGGTGGTGATGCTGGCCATGCAGCCCGTGATCATCGCCAGTTTCTACTTCAAGAAGGCTCTGATGACGGCAATGTACAAGAAGGCCAAGAAGGCGCAGGTGCAGGGGAGCCAGCTCGCCGGCGAGGCCGTGGTCAACCACCGGATCATCACCGCGTTCTCGTCGCATGCAGCGGCGGATGCTTAGCCTGTACGCGGCCGTGCAGGAGGGCTCCAGGAAGGACAACAGGGTGTCATGGATCTCCGGCTTCTGCCTGCATGTCCCTGTGCCAGTTCAGCAACACGTTTAATTTGTTGTACGCGTCATCAACCACCTAATATATCGTGCCCAGATCATTTGCAAAAAGACAGATTATTCAAGAAGAAAAAGGATGTCTGAAGCAGGTTGCCTGCGGAACTTCGAAGATAAAGTGCACGTAATCGTGGGATTAAAATATTGACATGGTCTCAACGATATGACACGACTGGGACAAGCCGACACAGCGGGGACGACGCACAGCAAGTTTTTAATAATCTGTTTCGCTTTCGTTTACCTTCCAGCATGCATTTTAGTCAAGAGATTAGGTAATCATCCGGGTTATGATATAACAGTATCATTAACTGCATAGCGTCTGCATGCATGTGCTATTCTCTGAAGGCAGAAGATATGCAGCTTAGTTACTTTTGATTTTATCTTTTTCCACTTTGGCTGCAGTGATTTTGTCGGACGTGTGTTCACACTACTACACAACATTTATTTTGTAACACATATCTGTAACACAAGTAATAATATGTTACAAAAATATTTCATAGTAACACAAGCATTTGTGTTACCGAGTGTGTTTGTAACACAAATGTTAGATTTGTCAAAATGTGTTAAAGATAATTATTCCAGTAACACAAAAATTGTGTTTCAAGTATAGTGTTACAAAAAAATCAATGTGTCTATAGCAAGCCTAGAACTCATAGTAACACAAATAAATGTTACTGTTATGTGTTTCTACAAGCTATAGTAACACTTTTATTGGGCTATAGTAACATATATTCAAATAATTTATAAGTAAAAATAAATTAAGGATAACATTATATCATAGATGCAATAGACAAGTGTTGACAGCTAAAATTAGTTCCCAAGAAAAAAATAAATTCATGCCATGACATCTTTCGTAAGCCCTAGTGCTACAAACCAATGGCCACCTGTTTCGATTCGTTCGACGAATTTTCATAGATCCTCAATTGCCGATGCACACTCTTTTTATGCACATCACTAGTCCTGTAATGTCTAAAATAACCGAATTCTCCATCTTGATTATTCCGAAGCATCTATATTGAGCTGAACATAGAGAACTCAAGGCTCCTAGCACCATACAAATGAAATGTCAGCCATCTATTTTTATGCCCAACCCAATTTAAAGAACGAATATAATAGGAGCTGCTACATTTTGAATGAGCCTGCACTGCAAGCATCCAATGAATTGAAATTTGACTGCATTATTGATGTACTCCAACATTAGTGCTGAACAATTTTAGATTCAATGGAAAAGAAAAGAAAAATCAAGACATTTATTATTCAAATGCTATATGTATTACTGCGGTCAATGGAAAAAGGACAGAAAAATAAAGACATTTATTATTGAGTTCAAAGTGTCTGACAACCCCATATATTATTGAGTTTCAAATTCAAATATATGGTGGTGTTCACTTTTTTTGAACTTTGACCAACAATATATACTTAAGTAATTAGTTTTCTAACATGAAATGAATATCATTGGATCCATCATAAAAAATACTGTAATTAACGAAAAAAGTCAACAGTGGCATATATTTAAAACATTGAGGGAATATCAATGTGGATTGAGATTTCGGATTGCCATCAACAACTTGAAAGTTCTAAGTTTTCCAAAAAGAAAAACTGAACCAAAGAGGGAAATGAGTCTGATCTTTTTTCTTGAGTAAGGTGCATATCATCTATAAGAGTAAAGAACTCTCTTTTTTTTTCTTCTTTTTGGACGGCTTTTTCTCTGTTTCCCTATCTATTTACTCGCAAGAGTGTTCCTCTGCCAGAAATGTTTTTGTTGTTCTCCAGTTCTCATGCTATTTGGTAATAAATATAAATGAATTCATTTGTATACAAAATACAAAATATTATTTCTTTATTACTATCCGGGAACACATAGACAAAAAAATTTCACTTCGCAGCTGACATGACTGGTTACACTTGAACAAACAAATGAACAGAACTAAGTGTGGTGATCATTGTGGCACATGTAAACTCGTAGTCCAGTACGTACAAGCCAAATTGCGGAATAGTACGTAGTAGGTACTAGTGGTGGTTGACGACGAAGCACTTCTCTCTGATCTCGCCCTCGTCGCCGGTGAGCACCTCAATCTTGCCCATCTTGATCATGGCTTTAGCGAACTTGGCCTCCCACACCTTCCCGACGGTGGCATGGAACTTGACGACCCCGGCCGTCCATTTGTTGTCGAGCAGGGTCTGGTCGGAGGTGAGCACGACCTTGTGCGCGAGCACGTTCTTGAAGTAGCGGTTGTCGAAGCTCGCCGGCGTGACGGGGTCGAGCGGCACCACGGTGGGGTCCATCTGGTCGTCGGAGGACGGCCACGGGCACCGAATCTTCAGCTCCGCCGCGTAGGCCGGGTCGATGGCCGGGTCCGTGGTCCCGACCTGGCCGGTGAAGTTGTAGAGGCGCTGCGTGAAGGAGGAGCAGTGAGAGCGGCCGATGGTGTGCGCGCCGGAGAGCGTGACCATCTCGTCGGCGGTGAGGCCCTTGCGCTTGAAGCTGGCGACGAGCTCGCCGACGAGGTCGGTCGGGGCCGGGACGTTGTTGTTGAGCACCTCGTCGGCGACGGAGACGCGGCCGTCGCGGCGGCCCGAGGGGACCTGGTAGTCGATGCCGCCGGCGAGGAAGGCACCGTCGCGGGCGGCGAAGGCGACGACGTCAGCGCAGGAGACGGTGCGCGGGCAGTGAGCCTCGAGGACGGCCTTGGCGTCGTCGATGACGTCGAAGCCGCGCATGCTGGGGTTGTTGGCCGGCGAGTCCTTCTCCGCCGTGTTCCCCGGCGTCGAGTTGATGAGGATGGACGCGTCGCAGCCCCGGACGAAGCAATCGTGGAAGTGCATCCGGATCAGCCCCGCGCCGACCCCGGGTTCACGGGCCAGGCCGCGGCGCACGGCGTTGCGAACGATCTCCTCCGCCTGCGGGCACGAGTTCCTGTAGAACCCCACCTCGAGCGACGCATGATCTGCAGCCACCGCGGCGACCATGACGAGCGCCGCGCATGCAAGCGCCAACCACGTCGTCGACCTCATTGTGATTTTTTATCAGCAGCTGACAAGCAGTGTTTGCTCACTGCACTCGTTACTCTGCGATCAAATTTACTCTGCAATCTTCTTGCAAGATTGTGATCAATGAGCTAGTTCTGGGATGAGGAGGAGAATGGCCCGTGGCGCTCTCTCTATTTATACATGGCGCGTGCATTTGTTAGCTGTCGGGACGAATGTATTGTGTTTTTGCGCACCCAGTCAACACGTAAGTATAACGACCCAATCTTTGCGTAGGTGAGTTTTTTTTAGCTAAAAGCCTGCTTGAGAGCGGAAGCCGACAACGACAACACACGTTTAATTTCTGTTTGCGTCACCAACCACCTAATTAATGTTATTGTTATGTACTCTCATATCCTAACCATTTGCAAAAGAGAGGTTCTAGAAAAGGGTGTGTGAAGGTTGCTTGTGAAATTCAAAGACAAAAAGTGCACCACCTTGGGATTAATATTGACACGGTCCGTATGATACGGGACGACCTGGACAAACGGACAGAGCGTGGAGAATGAGGTGCAACAATTAAGTGCAAGAATTTGGTGGTAATCTGGGTTTTCATATAACAGTACACTAACTGTGTAGCTAGGAGGAGTTGAGTGACGTCCGCATGCATGAACTATTCTCCAGAGGCAGAATAGTGTGCAGCTTACTTACTCTTATTTTATTGTATTGTTATTTCCTTATTTAGCTTGCCGGACGCGAGAACATCCACGCAGAATGCTTTTGCACTATTATTTTGATTAAAGGGTTAGCACCATACTTTTCGTCCGTTGAGGCAGCAGGTAGCTGAAAGAAGATACCTTCCACACCTCATAATTTCCGCGCGCTGAAACATCATCGCTGTGAAACCAAAGTCAAATTTAGGGTGGCCCTGACGTTTCATTTGAACCATGACCTGGCTACACTCCCTGATCTTCTTTGGCATTGCTACCATTTACATCGGAGCCAACGATTGTACTGCTGCACTACAACTTTGCCGTCATGGGCGAGCACCTGACAGAGCGCATCCGGAGCCCGATCGATGCTCGCCAAGATCCTTCAGCAACACGTTTAATTTGTTGTACGCGTCATCAACCACCAAATTGTGCCCAAACTTTGTAGTCGCAAATCGTAATAATTTGCAACAGAGAGATTATTCAAGAAGAAAAAGGATGTGTGAAGCAGGTTGCTTGTGGAAATTCGGAGATATATAAAGCGCAAGTGATCGTGGGATTAATATTGACATGGTCTCAACGATATGAGACGACCGGGACAAGCCGACAGAGCGTGGACGACGCGCAGAGTGTTTTTAAGAATCTGTTTCGCTTTCGTTTACCTTCCAGCATGCGTTTAGTCAACAGATTAGGTAATCATCCGGGTTATGAACTTATGATATACAGTATATTGATCCTTAACTGCATAGCGTCTGCATGCATGTACTATTCTTTAAAGGCAGAAGATATGTAGCTTAGTTACTTTTTATTTTATCTTTTATTCCACTTGGCTGCACAGTGATTTTGTCGGACGTGTTCAGTTGGATATATGCACTCTCAAGTCAATTTTTGAGCCAATCCAGATAAAGCATTCTTGTTGGGGTACCCAATTTCACTGTTAACCCTGCCCCAAGCATGATCAAGTGGCTGACATCTATACATAACCATTTACCACTTAATTATGCAGGAGGGAAATAATGTCTTTGCAATATTTGAAAAGTCCTTTTGCTCAAATCACAGAGTATATGTACATCCACTCTTAGAGCATGTGGGGGTTTCATGCAGAGTAGCTCAATTGATTTGGTAAATTGATGAAGTCCACAAGGATGTATATTGGAGTGTCCATTTCCATGCTGACCGTTGTTTTGCTACTTTCTTTTCGTTTTATATGTTTTTTTTTTGAGGAGAACACCACCCTTTATTATTCAATATGAGAATAAGAACTACAAACACCATCCGGTGGTGCTAGAAACCACACATGCCTACCGAATTGGCTATAAATTGAGCTCCTTGCCAAGGTATGCGTGTCTATGTTAGACCTTCGACTTTCATGGATAAATTCCACAAACCCGAAGTTCAGTTGCCTAGCTTTGATCTCCATACTGACCCATGCCATCACCTTGAATATTCCTGATCGCCATAGCGCAATCGCTTGCCAGTCGAAGTCTCGGGACAAGGAGGTCGCTTGCCAGCGATAGTCCTTCCCGGCATGCCAAAATTTCTGCAGTCTCTGCATCAGTGATCCCATGCATTACAACTGCTGAAGCCCCTAGGAAATCTCCTCTGTCGCTCCTAGCAACAGCTGCAACAGCTACAATACTATGGTTCTTCGAAAGAGCTGCATCAACATTAATTTTTGCAATACCTCGAGGAGGAGGGATCCACTTCGGTACCTCGTACTGCTGATGCACTTGCTTCTCCTTTGACATTGGTTTGGCCAGCTCCAGGTCTGCAATGTAGCGACCAATGAAACAATGCGTAGACAACGGGCTTTGGAAGGAATTTTCATGAATCGCCTTCCGTCTTGCATGCCAAATCGCCCACAATGTAACCACTACTCTGGTCGTCTTCTTGCGGCAGATGCTTAATCACATCAGATAGCCAACCTCTTGCGCTCAGTTCCTGGACTTGGCATAAATATTCCGTTATTTCTTCCCGCTCCAATGCCCATATGCACTTGGACATATTACACTCCAACAAGGAGTGTTTCCAGGAGTCCTCCATGCCACAAATACTGCAGCTACTGTTTTGTGCCATATTCCTATGGTGACGCACATCTCCAGTCGGTATAGAATGGCGTGCAAGTCTCCAAAGAAATACACGTATCTTGGATGGCACTTGGACTTTCCACAGCTCAGACCACTCTTTCTGCTCGGCCTTGGTGTCAGCCCTCCCTGCCTTGCTTTCTAGCCAGGCTGTACTAGTCTCTTTGTTGCGCACAAGCATACGGTAAGCCGATCTAACAGTAAATTTTCCCGATCGCTCGTAGTGCCAAGCCCAAAAGTCACCTGCTCTAGTTGAACTCAAGGGAATATTGGCAATGATGTCTCTGTCCATCGGAGTAAAGAAACGATCAAGCAACTCGTGATCCCAAGTGCCAGATACTTGGTCAATAAGCTCGCTAACAAGCTGCGGCGGATTCACATCTCTGCAACATATGGGCTTGAGTAAACCATCTCGCGGGAGCCAATTTGTGTTCCATATGTTCGTCGATCCTCCTGTACCGATCCGCTTGATTATTCCCTGCTTCAGCACCTCCTTGCCATCAATGATCGCACGCCATACTCATGACGGCGAGGAACCAACTTTAGCGTCTAGAAAATCCTCACTCGGAAAATACATGGCTTTGAGGATTCGTGCACTTAACGAGTCAGGTTCTAGCATAATTCTCCAGGCCTGTCGGGCAAGCAAGGCCAAATAAAACAACTCCATGTCTCTGAAGCCCAGACCTCCATCTTGCTTAGGTTTTGTCATGTCCTCCCACGCAACCCAGCAGGTCCGTCTCTTCCCCTCTTTGCTGCCCCACCAAAAGCGCCTCATTAGGCTGTCGATATGTTGACAGAGGCCCCTCGGTAGCCTAAAGCAGGACATCGAGTAGGTCGGTATGGCCTGACCAACTGACTTAATCAAAATCTCTTTACCGCCAGCTGAGAGAATTTGTTTCATCCAACCCTGAACTCTCTTCCATACCCTATCTTTAAGGTACTTGAATGCGCCATTGGAGGAGTTACCCACGTCTATGGGCATGCCCAGGTACTTCTCGCTAAGAGCCTCATTTTGAACATCAAGTAAATCTTTAATAACCATCCTGATGCTCTCACTACATCCCTTCGCAAAGTGAATAGATGATTTTTCCATGTTCACTTGTTGTCCAGAAGCTTGGCAGTATTCTTGCAGGGCAAGCTTAACCACCTCCGCACTCTCCCTATTCGTTTTGAAAAACAGCAGGCTGTCATCCGCAAAGAGTAGGTGACTCACCATCGGGGCCGACGGTGACACCATAATACCATTGAGCTGCGAAGACTGAACTTTAGATTTTAAAAGGCACGAAAGGCCCTCTGCTGCCAACAAAAAGAGATAGGGCGAGATCGGATCCCCCTGGCGAATTCCCCTTGAAGGTTTAAAATTATCCATCCTCTCACCATTGAATAACACTGAGAAAGATACAGTAGTAACTAGTCTCATCACCGTCTCCACCCACAATCGATGGAACCCCAACTTAAGCATAATAGCTCGTAGATAGTCCCACTCCACTCGATCGTAGGCTTTCTTCATATCCAGCTTCAGCGCACAACATCTAGTATCTCGGGCCCTCTTCTTCTTCATGTAATGCATGCACTCATAGGTTGTAATAATATTATCCGTAATTAAACAGCCAGGAACAAAAGCTGATTGCTCCTCAGAGATAATCTCTGGTAGAATTCCCTTGAGCCTGTTAGCAGCAACCTTTGACGCTATCTTAAATATCACATTACATAAGCTTATAGGTCTGAACTGACCCAATTCCTCCGGGTTTTCCACTTTAGGAACTAGCACAATAGACGTGTCATTGATAACCGATGGATCATCTTCTCCCCGCAACATCCTCAGCACAATGGTCGTGACCTCATCACCACAAAGATCCCAATGCCGCTGGAAGAAGTGCGCCGGGTAGCCGTCGGGTCCGGGGGCTTTTGTTGGAAACATTTGAAATAAAACTTCCTTCACTTCATCTTTGTGAAAAGGTCGAAGTAAAAGGTCGTTCATCTCAGTTATTACTTTAGCAGGCACAGTATCCAACACCCGGTCCATTTGGGAAGTACCCTCCGACGTATACAAATTCCTGTAGAAACCAGTTGCTAGTCTCCCCATCTCCTGTTCCTCCGATGTGAACTGGCCATCTGGCTTCCGAAGCTTCGTGATTCTATTCTTCTTTTTCCTTTGGCTTGCTCTCAATTGGAAAAATTTTGTATTTTTATCGCCTGCAACCAGCCACATGGTCCGCGATCTCTGCTTCCACATGATTTCCTCTCTGTGGTTGAGTTCAACTATTCGATCCACCAGTTTAGTTTCAACATGTGACGGACCAACTCGCTCGGGGTCAGAACGCAACCTGTCTGGTTCATCATTTAACTTCTTTAACTCCCTTCTGACACTACCAAACGAATGTATTTCCCATTCTCCAAGTTGTCCAGAAACCGTTGATAGCTTCTCATGAAGTTCGGCAAGAGTGCTCGCCTTGCCGGTTCCTATCCAGACCTGTGTCATCATTGCACGAAAATCCTCATGAGTTTCCCACATAATCTCATACCTGAAGACTTTCCTTCTCCTTCTCTTCCTGCTACGATCGGGGTTCACCCCCCAACGTAGCACGATGGGGTCATGGTCTGATGCCGCTGCGGTGAGATGTGTCACCTTGGTTGCCGGGAACCTTGAACACCAATCTGAAGAAGCCAAAGCTCGATCCAAGCGCACATGACAAAAAGTGGCTCCTGCTACTTTTTTCTCGTACGTCCAACTGCGACCCTCATAACCTAAGTCATAGAGGCCGCATACATCCACCATCTCCCTAAACCCTTCTATCTGAGCGCGACTGCGCTCTTGGACTCCAATATGCTCCGATCTGTGTAGGACCTCATTGAAGTCTCCTATACAGACCCAGGGGAGGGGAGATGTCGCCTTAATAAATTTCAGCATATCCCACGTCTTATGTCGTTCCAAGACTTGAGCCTCGCCGTAGACACACGTCAATCTCCATGGCTCCAACCCGTTCTCGGTGATGATAACATCAATGTGATACTGCGAAAACGGTAAAATATCCACTCTAGTTTGATTGTTCCAGAAAATTCCCAGTCCGCCACTGCGTCCTGAACTACTAACAGCAAAAGCATTGTCAAAGCCTAGAGTACCCTTCAGTCCTTCCACTCGTGATTTGTGAACCTGAGTTTCTAGTACACACAGGACGGACGGAGCAACTTGTCTCGCAAGCTCGCGAAGCTCTTTCAATGTTGCGGCGTTGCCCAGGCCGCGACAGTTCCAACTTAAGCAACTCATTGGTCCTGGCGGCACTCCGTCTCGGAGCCCCCCCAACAGATCGTTCTTTCTCTCCACCGTAACCTTCCTCAGCTTCGTCTCCCGGGCGACTCTGCCGTCATCTGCTAGCCCTCCGTGGAAAAACTTGCTCACGAAACCCAGTTCAGACTCACCAAGGCTGGGCAGCCGAGTGAATCGGCCCCGTAGTTAGCCCGAGCGAGGTACAGAACGTAGGAGTCGATCGCAGGTCCCAGATAAGGTCAAAATCCTACGTCGGTGATAATCGCCGCCGGAGTCGACGGACCCTAGAATACTAGGTCACTTTTTTTTGCTTTTTTTTTCGTTTTATATGTACGTTGTATGGGCCCATGGGGTGCATGGTGTACACAGCCAGGCCGAACTAATATGGTTGTTTCTAACTAGGCTTTATTCATTGGGCTGGGCTTTACCAATGTACTTGCCAGAGCCTTTTTCTGGGCCTAGTGTGTGCAAAAGGCCCCAGCTTAGGAGTGTACAAACAATTGGTTTAGAGCATCTCCAATACTTAAAAAAAAATACTCTAAAGATACCTAGTTTTGGGAGTTGATAAAAAACTTTTGGGAGCAAAGTTACCCCCCTTCCACCAACAGCTCCCTAAAATTAGTTCCCAAAAAAAAAAATTCAAGCCATTTCATCTTCGGTAAGCCCTAGTGCTACAACCGCTGCCCGCCTCATTCCACTCGTTTGACGAAGTTCCTCATATCCTCAATAATCGCCGCACACTCATTTATGCACAACACTAGTCTTGCAATGGATAAAATAACCAAGTTCTCCATTCCGATTATTCTGAAGCATCCATATTTAAGAGCTGAACATATAGAACTGAAGGTTCCTAGCACCCATACAAATGAAATATAAGCCATCTAATTTTGATGCACAACCCAGTTCAATTTTATATGTACTACCAAAGTCAATGGAAAGGATAGAGAAATCAAGACATCTATTACTAAGTTCAAGGGCATGTTTTCTTTTCTTTTTGTGTGTGTGTGTGTGGGGGGGGGGGGCTGGGGCTGCCTAGACCAGCGGCTACTTACAGTCATAAACGACGGCATGGCCATAGAAGACCCAACAGGTTAGGTGGCGACAGGACGAATAGCGTGATGCACAACATGCGAGGACAAGAAGCGCGGCACCGTTGTCGGAGATAACACAGCTTCAGGACTAGAGCCAGAAATGACTAATGCAATGGTAGGGGAAGTGCAGACAACGATGGCTGCAGCATAGAACCAGACAATTGTTTGGAGGCATCAAACCAGAATCACGACACCTCATGATTCGATTAAATAACACGCGTGTCTTAGTGCTATTTCATATCTTATTGCATATACAATTAACCTGGCAATTCCCCATTTAATCTATACAATTATATTGTACTACTAATGTTTACAAAACAAATAATATATCTTATTTCACATTAAGTTATTAAATTTAATCCCTTTGCGGAAATTGGATAGTTGCCTCTAAAAAATTTAGATGTTGATTAGCACACCAAAATGTGTCTAATAGTTGTTCATCATAGCAGTGCATCAATGCTTGTCATACTGTATACACGTTAGGAATCTACACGGTTATTTAGATGTGGTTGTTGGACCAGCATGTGCAGGTCTTGTGATGGAAAGAGCCTATGACAAGAGCTGTATTTAAAGCCTACTGCAAGTTGTTTTGAAAAGGATAAATTCATTTTTACTTGATGCTCAGGGGGTAATAAAATGAAAATTTAACTCCTAAGACTAATGTATTTTTTTTTCATTTCATTCATTAGTGCATTTTCTTAAAAAAATTCTTTACCAAGAAGGCCACTTCTAATTATGGAGCAAAGTGTATAGGGCTCGGCAATATCATGTATGTTATTTATGTCACTTTATATATCTCAAAACTGTTGGAGACCTTTCATATATATGCAAGTACTTTAATGATGAGAAGAAGAAAAAAAAACAGGGGCAACAAAACTTTTCGAGCGATAGTTCTAGTGGATATCAAAATAAAATATCAGCCCAGATTTATGAAAACATGGAGAACCAATTTATTTTCGTTTTTTTATATCAGAAACATGGTAAATAAATGTCGAAAGCAAGTGGCAACAAGTACAACAGCTACTTGTGTAATGGTCTTTACTTAAGAGCACAATGCTGCGTCATGAAATTGGGAGGGAACGCAAATAATCATGTGGTCATCATCGCTCTGTTAGTATTTTCCTTTTTCATCCATGTTAATATGTGTTAGTATTTTTTTTACCATCTTAAATTTTGAATACCCATGGTCCAAACACTACAAGAAAATGGATCTTTCCCGACAGTTTTTGAAGAGTGGCCTACAATTTTAGTCTATCTATTCTTTTTTTTCCCCCTTGTGCATGACAGTGTTCTAGTACAAGTTAGTGTCTTTCCCTATAGTTTTTGTATTTTACCAACAACTTAATTCCCTACAACCACATTACCCACAGTTACTGTACTGTGCATGCTTAGCGAAATACACTAAAAACTATCGGCCACTTACAACAAACTGTTGGGGAAAATTGTTGATCTTGTAGTGAAATCTTGGGCCCGCCACTGTCTTTACCTAAGACCACAATGCCACAATGCTGCATCATGAAATTGGGAGGGAACGCAAATAATCATGTGGCCATCATCGCTCTGTTAGTATTTTCCTTATTCCTCTACGTCACGTAAAATGCATATGCTACATGAGACGAACGATGAAGTAGTAGACAATGAAAATACTGTTGGCTTATTTGCTTAGTACGCTGTTCAATGTAGATCCCCAGAACATTGAATAAGAATGATGATAGTCTACTCCTGGGAAGTGATGCTGAGGGAGTAGCATGTCGTAGGCAAATAGTAGCGTTGGATCTGATGATGCCACTAAAGAACTGAAACTGGCGCTGACGATGGAGTGGAATTCAGCCCTGGATCCAAGGATCCAGTTCAGGTACAGGACAGAGCACTACTACCGCACCACTTCCCCTGTCTTGGATCCTGCCGCTCGCGCCAAATTACCTGACGCCCGTCTTCTTCATTACCCGTGTCACGCTGCCATATAATTTTCCTTCCACCGCCGCTCTGCGCGCCATGAGGAGGCAGGCACTGCTGTCTGTGCTGGTCAGAGTGGTCGCTGCGGCTGATGATTAACTTCGTGGTTGCCGGGCGCACAGAGATTTACAGAGTACAGACACTGCAGGTTCGTGTTAGAGAAAACAAGTACTAGCACGTTGGCTGGTCAAAACCGCGGCTTCGATGCCATGTTCTCTTCTCTCTAAGGATGACACACTCGCGGGCTGGCCATGTGTTACTCCTCCTACTCCCTTATTTGGTAGGTATAGCTACTGCATGTAGTCTAGTACTCGCGACTAGTGGCAATGCAGGTCATCACTTCTCTCTGATTACGAATCATCTGCACCGGGTATGATCTCATACGACTCTACTCCAGGCCTCCTGCGTATAAATACTTGGCATCATCAGTACAGTTGGTTAGGCTCCGGTGTCCTCCTCTGACAAGCGAGTTAGAGCTGTCCATCCATCATCCAAAGAAGATAGAAGTACCCTGTACGAGTGGTGTGGTGCAGAGAAAGCAGAGATGGCCTGCAGGGCTCATCACATTGGTGAGCTCGTCGTCGCCATCGTCGTGATGACATTGGCGTGCTGTTGCTTCTACTCGTCGGAGGCGCAGCTGAAGGTCGGGTACTACAACGCGACCTGCCCCGGCGCCGAGGATCTCATTCAGACCATCGTCCACGGCGCCATCCGCATGGACGCCGGCAACGGCCCGGGAATCATCCGCCTCTTCTTCCACGACTGCTTCGTCAGGGTACGTACGTTGCTTAATTAATTACTCGTCGCCGTTTGCCAATGCTGATCGATCGATCAATGCCGCCGGCCGGCTGCCCAATTCGCAGCCGCTGAAAAAAAAAAAGAATAACAGTAATGCTCATGAAATTAATTATTTCAGGGCTGCGACGCGTCGGTGCTGCTCGACGACCCGACGGGCAACGCGACGGCGGAGAAGGACGCGGTGCCCAACCTGAGCCTGCGCGGCTTCGGCGTCATCGACCGCGCCAAGCGCGTCGTGGAGCGCCGCTGCCCGGGCGTCGTCTCCTGCGCCGACGTGCTCGCCTTCGCGGCGCGCGACGCGGCGCGGATCATGGGCGGCGTCAGGTTCGCCATGCCGGCGGGGCGGCTCGACGGCCGCGTCTCCAACGCGTCCGACGCGCTCGCCAACCTGCCCGGCGCCTCCTCCAACCTCACCCAGCTCGTGGCCCGCTTCGCGTCCAAGGGCCTCGCCGCCGACGAGATGGTCACGCTCTCGGGGGCCCACTCCATCGGCCGGTCCCACTGCTCCTCCTTCAACGGGCGGCTCTACCCGCAGCTCGACCCGGCCATGAACGCCACGCTCGGGAAGAAGCTCCGCGGCCGGTGCCCCGCCGCGCCGGGAAGGCTCGACCGCGTCGTCGACCTCGACGGCGTCACGCCGCTGCAGCTCGACACGCAGTACTACAGCAACGTGCTCACGCACGAGGCCGTGTTCACGTCGGACCAGGCGCTCGTCGACCGCAACGACACGGCGGCGCTCGTCGCGCTCTACGCCGGCAACCGGAGGCTCTGGTCGCAGAAGTTCGGCGACGCCATGGTCAAGATGGGGAGCATCGAGGTGCTCACCGGACCGCCCGGGGAGGTCCGGCTAGTGTGCAACAAAGTAAACTAGCTACAGTCAACTGTCAACCCATTGATTGATTGATTGATTCGTACTCCATTCCATTCTCATTCGACCCCAATTAAGGCCATCATCGATCAATCTGTACTTAAAAGTGTACATGATATAATCAATGCATCTCGCACGATGTTTGTAAGTTGTAACATAAGAGACAGAGAGAGAGGGTACCTAGAAGAGCAATTGTTCAGTGTTAAACGTACGTAAGCATTTCATTCATTGATTTGTTTGTGGAAAACGAAGAACAGTGTCAATAAAGAATGTATTCTTCCAACTGTTACAGCATCATAGTACTACTGAAATCATCGTGTCCATGAATCCAATTAGTCGCAAGCATGTGTGGTGTGAAAGCAGAGCAGCCGGTTTCGGCTGGAGAAAGAACAACACTCGCACATGAGGCAGAGCAGCGCGAGGGCACCTCTCAACATGGTGCATACTTTGTTTTCTTGTCTGCACATCCCTCTCTGTCCCCCACACACTATGTTAGTTGGTCTTTACACATCAAGCTTGGAACATGCGCGCATGTGCACCAATGTGGGCCTATACACTTATCAGCATCTGCTATTCCCCCTGCGTAGCAATTCAGGCTCTTACAGAATATATCAGGTCGTAGAAGCACTTGGAGAGGGACAGCAGTGAGCTACAGGTTGGACACTGATTGGCCTCATGTGGCAAGTTCTCATGGGCAGTGAGAAGGTACTTAACCCGCATCGGGATCGGCGCCGCGCGAGGAATGGCGAAAAACTGCTGTCAGTGCCGGTGATTGACCCGGATAGAAAACATGCACGACCATCCAATCACTTCTGCAACCGGACAAACCGATTCGTCTTGCCATTGCCTTTCCCGCAACATTTTTTAGTGGAAACCTTAGCTACCACCTCTTGTCCAAGTTGATGGATCCGCGCGAGAGGTTAACAAATCCAGCATGTGCAGGACACTCGCTGTATGTTTAATTAATCCTTTACGGCTGCCCCATGTGATTAAACTACCCTCGCAACTCACAAGAGGACATGGAAAGAAGAAGGTTCGCTTCTGGGACATTTGCTTTACGACGGGTGGAGAAAGCTGGCGGGGGAAGAATCTTCAGTTCCGTCGGAGAGCAGCGCGGCTTGGCTCGCCATTGGATCCTTGCGCGGCATGAAGCTTCTGCTCATGCGCGTGCGCCAGAATGAGCGATACGGTTGGTCAGAAAGCCTTCTTCTCCTTTCGAGCGGAATAAAGTGGGCCGCTTTGGATCCTTGTGGCCCGACATGGCACGCACGGATGATTGGCACCAATGATGCACATGCAAGATACTGTAGGGGGATGCCATTTTATTTTATTTTATTTTATTTTCTCGCTTAATAATCTTGCCTTTTCGTCATGTAGGTCATCCGGTGTCTTTCATCACAGCTGTGCTCTGTCTTCTTGGTATCATGGGGGTATCAACATCACTGTGTACTTCAGAAGAAAACATGTCTCGGTTGACGGGTCAGTGTAAGAGTTCTAGTTGAAACAAAAAACAGTTATGTAATGTTTGGCACTGTTTAATTAAAAGTTTGTTCATAGAAATAAGCAGAATTTGTAGTAATAATAGGATTTTGCAGCAGAAGCTTATTAGTTAAGTAACTTTTATGAACAAACCTAAAAAGAGCAACAAGCAGAAGCTAATTTTCTCCAGCTTTTGAGATAAGCTGATTTTACAAAAAGCAAAAGTTGAGCTAAGCGCGCATAGCCTATATGTGTGCTTGATAAGTTTGTCTTGTCCTGGCATTGTCAGAATAGCACTCCCTACTATCATTGCAAACTTATTCTGCCAATGCCAAGTTCACAAGTAATGAGAGTTACCTTAGAGTTTTAGGGATCGAAAACCGTTGTGTTGGGGAGTTGATCTAGGTTTGGATCAGGTTCCCCTGGATAAGAAAGATTCTTCCTTTCATGGAGAGTTGTGAAGTCTAATCTGAGGAACAAGTGATTTATTATATATTTGTTCTGTTTTTTATAGTTAAAGTGCATATGCTCATGACAGTAGGTTTGCAGCCCTTAAAAGTTTACACATGTTTATGATATCGTACTATTATATTCCGAAGAGAAATGAAAAAAATCGGATAATACCACTGTACCTATTTTTCCAACAAAGTACGTGATAGGCTCAAAACAAATTACAGACTTGATAAATAAGATCAAGGGCATTCAGAATTCAAGGCTGACGTTGAAAACAATTCTTTACCTAATTAGAATTTTTTTTCCCCGAATTGGTTAATGAAGGGCGTCAAACATAGCAAGTACTAAGAAGAGAATGCTTGGGTAATAAATTAAACAATTGCTCAAGTCCAAAAGAAACATGGTGATTACAATATGGTTTTGGTTTTTTTTTTTGAGACATGTATGGTTTTGGGTTGATGCGGGTAAAAGGGCAAAGCGCCTGTTTCCCGTAGTGATGGTTGCTTTTTTTAAAAAATAGATTAAATGGGGGCATTTATTTATTGTTCTCAGAAGATAAAGAGCCCGGTAATATAACTTTAATAGAGCAATATGTCATTCTGGTACATTGAAACAATGTCATTGTATATAGGGATGAAAACAGTGATGGAAATTCCCGATTTACAGACGATCGTTCCTGAGAAAATAAAATAAGGGAAAACAAAATGGGAAATTTTGGAAACAAAATGGAAACGGGAAGAACTAAACGGAAATGAAAATGAAAACAATAGAGGGAAGTTTTTGATCGAATAGATGTATATCGTATTATCTCAGAAATTTCCGTCAAAAATACCGTATTCATTACCACAGCAAGGCACCGTCGGACCTTTTTCTTTAACCACCAGCCCATGCAACAAGTCCAACTTCCTTATGTGAACATAATAGACTCACATGGAAGTAATCACACCGTCATGATTGACTAACAACCATGTGCATGAACGTCTGATTACATCCAGCCGCTACCAAACAGAGTCAAATCCCAACACTAGCGGCACCGCCGCACTTGTTATGATGGTTTACTTTTGTTCTCTATTTTTTGAGGTGATACTTTTGTTCTCTATTACTTAGGCTATATTCATGTTAGTTTACTAGTTGTATTGGAGCTCGTTATTTTCGATCCCAATTATCGGTTCCCGACAGATATCGACATATTTTCATTCCGATAATTTCGTTCTCGATCTCCCGACATTTTCGATATCGTTTTCATTTCCAAGGTTACCGGTTTCAATTTCGTTTTCGACTAAATAATGGTTAAATGATAATGGATTTTTTTCGATCGTTTCCGACCGTTTTCATCCCTAATTGTATACCTGTTTGGATTGTCTAATAATTGTATCTTTTGAAGAGCATTAGTGAGAAAGAAACTTCATGTCTAGCATAATCTTTTTTTTTTTTTTTGCAGAACAGGGCACGCCCTGGAATTTCATTACTGATGTAACGAAATTACAACTGTTCTCAACAATTGTTCGTACTGGAAAGTAAATTGCAGAAAAGTAAAAGCGTTCTTTCGCGCACTAGAACTGTCTTGTGATTGTCAGATAGCACACACCCCAACTACCAAAACGCTGTCTTAAGCCGCTATTACTGCTACACAACTACAATCACACGATGGTGCTTTGCCCAGATTTAACAAACGACCAAGCATCTTCCTCTTTTCTCCTTCCTGGTACTTCCTGTACGCCGTCTTGCACTTGTTTCATCCATTTGAAATTGCTCTTCCTCTGCCGCCTGCAGCCCCGGCAACTTGTCTTGGGTGATGATGTATGGCAGCTTGTTGCAGCACCTCAGCTCCTTCCGCGAGTGCCCTGCCATCTCCTTGTTTTTGTAAACCTGCCCAATATTTAAGAAATGAACACACGTAGCAAACGATCTCAGTAGGAGATCTGACATATTTTTTTGTCAAAGCAAATTTTGTTACGCAATTTCCAAATGGCCCAGAAAATTCCAAATCCAACCAAAGCTATCAAGCTCCACACATATTTAACCACTTCACATTCAAATAAAGGGTGATCTATTGTTCATTTTGATCACATAAATGCACACTTTGCGTCACCTATCCAAAAAAAATTCAACATGTTGTCCTTAGTTAATGTTGCTCTGTAAAATATCAGCCATATGAAATCTTTAATTTTCAATGGCAGTTTTGCTTTCCATATCACATCAAACTTAGGTTCAAGGGGCTCATCACAGAGCTTGTCGTACGTGGATTTGACTGAGTACTTGCCAGATCCCTCCCAACACCATTATTTGGCTTCATCATTTTCTCCATTTAAGGATAATGTCTAGCATAATCTAGTAGAAAGAATTGCAAACACTCAATTTAATGATATGTTCATCTGGTATCTATTTTTGAACAGGCGATTTTCAGTCAAATCGATGTACAGAGCAAGTCTTGATAGTAACTCCATAAATAGCACATGTATCTATGGAAATTGAAACTTAATTACTTCAACGATAAATTAAGATTTTTTATTATTATCATGCTTTATAGATTTGGTTAAATTGTTTTTGCATAAACATGGAAAATGTTATTTTAGTAATTCATATGGACAATAGTGCAAATGACTTTTGGCTTATCACCTCCAATAATTGTTTCACAAATGTTTGCGGCATGGCTAATGCAATAGGTGCATAAGGAGTGTTTTTGCTTCCTGCCTGCCAGGCAGATCACGGTGTCAAGCACGCATATCATGGCCTCTGGTGTCCAATATCGAACGCATGTATCATGCAACTGCACCAGGGTAGCAACCAAACTACCCCGAGATCTTCATGGTACATTGGACAAGGTTCTGCCTGTTGAGTTGTTTTTTTTTTTTTTTTTTTTTTTTTTGTGAATTGCCTGTTGAGAAATTGTCCACCAACATCTTGCAGAGAACATGGATGGTGGTTTGCTATCTGTTATCCATTTTGTTGGCAATGATGTGATATATATGCTATGCATAGAGTCTACGTAGTAGTCAAAAACTTTTTGAAATGATGAAACAAATGTTTCATAGAAAATGATTTTATAAAAAAGAGTAAAATTCGTGAGCGGTCCTTAAACTCGTTACGGGGTGTCATCTAGGTCCCTGAACTCTCAAAATGCATATTCGGGTCCCTAACTTGCGAAAGTGTGTCATCTGTCTCCAACATTTCAAAATTACCCCTCTTGTTACTGACATGACTCCATATAATCGTTTTGTCATCTATTTATCTATAATTATTGCATCATATAGTCTAATTTTGTCATTTAGCATAAATTCTAATAATGGAAACAATACTTTTGGAAAAGAAAGAATTTGAACAATGATGTTCAAATAGTTGCCCATAAGGCATAATGGTAATTATGTCCTTTTGCATGAATTGTGATGTCAATAATAATTTGGGAAGAGAAAGAG